>OX457043.1:16908112-17065612 GCA_949752735.1 Lumbricus terrestris | reverse complement strand
TCTTCATTGCACCCTCCCGCCAACTCCACATAACTCAGTCTGATCATCCTCAGTTATTTTTCGACAATTAGGCTATCATAGCGAGACTAAGCGAGTAAAAATAATGATGAAACTATTTTTCTATAATATTCTATCAACCGCTTCTGAAGAGACTTCCAGGTTCGATGTTCCATTATTTTCGCAGATCGTGGAATAACCATGAGCGCCGTTCTTCCACGACTGACGAAATCGACGAGGTCGACTCCAGTTACCCCCAGCAGTCACTGCGCCTCCCTTCCACTGAGGCCGATCCCATCCACGAAACTTCCACGGACGGCCTCGACTACGCAGCGGGGCACCAGCGGAGGCGCCTGTGCCACAGCCGCCGCCCTCTACAGCATCTACCCGGCCTTTCTACCGACGCCTGCCAATCTACCGGCGAGAGTCGATCCACTGAAGCCGATGCAGTACACTGGTCTGGAGACGATCGAACCTCATTGGCAGAACGAGCGAAGGACGACGCTGCTGAAGCGAAGGGAATGGATGCGATATCACGTCCCAGCCGCTAAGGTCTTCTATGGATCACCCGAGGAAAAGGAGGCGCACAGGTAGAGGAACAATGACAAAACATAATTATAAAGGTTGGCTCAGGCTCACTGGCAGGTAGCCCAGACCATATGTGGGCAGACAGACTGGTAAACTGCTATCGTTGTGGGAGTCGTTGAAAGTAATGCCTTGATAATGGATCCTGATGGCCTTACTTGATAATGGGGAAGGCGTGTGATGAGTTGCCACTTAGCTTAGTTTAAGGGCCTTGATTGATGGCAATAAAGTGACTAAGGCATTGATTACATCTTCTGTCACACAGCCACGGTAGAGGCAAACTAATAGATAGGCTTACAGGTAGACTCAGGTTTAAACTCGGAAGTGGACCCACAGGTAGACTCATGGGTAGACTCACAGGTAGACTCACAGATATACTCAAGGTAGACTCACAGGTAGACTCACAGGTAGACTCACATGTAAACTCACATGTAGAGTCACATGTAGACTCACAGGTAGACTCACATGTAAACTCACATGTAGACCCACAGGTAGACTCATACAGGTTATCATTGGCTGCACAGATCACGCGTATAAACTTCATTGGCTTAGATTCTCATAGGCCTATATGCTCCGTGGCTTCCGGCACAAAAAATTCATTTCCGTTTTTTCTTACTCATTGCATGGTTCCCGTTATCTGCTATCCCACAAGCGCTGTCAAGCAGTAGCCTGCACTGATTCTGAATCTAAGTTGAAGCGAACGAAGGGCCACTCAGCCAATTAACTCGACAGCCATCTAGTGTCGAGAGTCGTCGTCCCAATTGATTGATAACGCTACTCAACGGCCTTCTCCTTTGACCGCCGACTAGCCGTCCAATTCGCCGATTGCAGAAACCACCTGCTGCGAAACTTGCTATGACAGTCGTTGGAAGTGGTTGATAAAGCTAATTAAGCGTTCTGTAGATGGAGAGATACGACGTAGATAATTGCAATTCATTAGGCCTAGGCTACCTCAGCAAATTCAAAAGTCTTTCTGATATCCGCTTTTAAGAAGTGGTTTAATTAATTAACTATTAATTGACTATAATTAATTAGCTATCTACTCAGTCGAAAATAATAATCGTGCGATTGATTAGCTGCATGCACAGATCGCTTAAAATAATAATGATTATTTAATTGTCTTCGCCTATAGACCTTCCTATAATTTAGATAATAATAATAATAATAATAAAAAAAGAAATAATAATAATAATAATTAGGCCTATTATTATTATTATTATTGCTATTGCCTGTCTACGAACTTGCATTTCTCAGGCTATCTGACTTTTAGATTGCAACTCGAAGCATGACCTCAAAGCATAAAGCTCGTATACAGGGTGCGGCCCAAAAAAATAACCCATTACGAAAATCGCGATTTCTCAAAAACCGCTGAATATTTTGTTATAAAACATCGCCAGTCTATTTGACACATATTTATCTACAACTTGGCTAAATCTAATGAAATTCGATTCATGAACACCAAAATGGTGCAACCCTGAAGTGAAACAATGTTATTTTTGTTTCAACAGACATTTAGTGATAGCAATAACACCAATAAGTAACAAAGTAGCAACGCAAACAGAAATATAACAAAGCGCAAGGTTACTTATTGTTATTGACAAGATTAGGCCAAACTGTTAAGTTTTGTGCAGTGAATGTTCGAAGTGACCACCGTTTGCTTTTACGCAAGCTTGCAGACGTTTTCGAAAGCCCAGAACAGTCTTCTGAATGGTCTCAAGTGGCAAGTCATTCCAGATAATTTGCTGCGTAGTTTTCAGTTCAAAAATTTTCTTTGGCTTTGTGGGAAGTTTGTTGTAATTCTCAAGCATTGCACCCAGACAGCATAGTCGAGTGGGTTCATATCTGGGGAATTTGGCGGCCATGAATCTTTGTCGATGAAGTCCGGACAGTGGCATGTTAACCAATCTTGGGCCAGCTTGGCGCCGTGAGCGGGCGCTCCATCTTGCTGAAAAGTGGACTGATTTCCCAAGACAGTGTGGCAGTCATCGACAAGCTTAGGCAAAAGATTCTCCACGTATAGTACCTATAGCTATAGCATTGACTTTGTCCTTCTCGTCAATGAAATGCAAGCGTCCCTTCCCTCATAGCTGACACCTGCAGAAACCATGATGTTTGGGAGAGAACTTGGCTCTCTTGACCAACAGGCTTGGATGGATATCGGCCTTTTTCTTGTTCGCCCAGACGCGGTTGTTTTGAATATTAATGCGTGGATTGATGTAAACGATCTTTTCATCGGTGAAGAAAACCTTATTATGGCACACTGCAGGCTACTTTATGTAAAATTATGCTTTCCTATTACGCGAATGCAGTGTTAAATTGAAAATATGCAGTTCCTACTTCTGCCTGATGTCATGACCACAAATATAACGATACTGACATAAAATTTTCAAATAATATGCAGAAATATGTTACGAATAAGAATGAAAATATTTGTAAGAAAATATTCAGCGGTTTTCGAGAAATCGCAATTTTCGTAATGGGTTATTTTTTTTGGCCGCACCCTGTATATCGGACACCCTTTAAAATTATGACTTAACGTATAGCGCTCGTGAATAGCCTAAGCTTTAATTGCTTTCCAGTGGCGCTTTACAAGTTTAGAGATTACGATTACGACGTCTATAGTGGAGAAGTATTGAATTAAGGCGCTTATTTCCTCCCATATTCATTCGCTCATTGCCAAGGTCCTGGACAATTAGGCCTATATAAGAGAGGTCGGTGACTCGCAAGGACCTGACACTTGCTTCCCAGCTCATTATAATGTGCAAGTACTAAATTCCACTGTTTGCAACATAATTAGCCTAGATGCACTTTGCGCAAAGAAATTGTTCACTCATTCAATCGGGGTAAGATGATCAAGCTTGGATCCACACCGCGTTATAAGATCATTGACCAGCGATCTACGAAAAGTCCTCCGTCTTGCACAACCAGACAATTATAAATGTTCTTAGACGCATGGAAATAGAAAACACTTTCGTAGTCAGACATCATCAGTTATCAATCACGATTCCCGTACACAGTAGGCCTGTACAGATATATTTTAAACAGTTTAATAGGTCGATTAATTATTCAGACAATTTAGGCAATCGGACAAAAGCTCTTTGTCGGTGCAGTCGGATGACGTCAAAAGATTTGGCAGAAGACTTGTGTCTGCATCCCCTCTCGTTCCCCCATTTGTCTCTCTTTGCATTTCTATTTTTAGCAGCGTAGGCTGTCTGACACTGTGACACATCGATCCTGTGTGACTGTGTCTCTTCAGGTTTTATGGACTGTGTGGATTTATGCAACGACACTTTAGGCAGGGCCGGATTTAGGGTGGTGGGGGCCCATGGGCGCTCATTACGGCGGGGCCCTTTCCTGCAATAGATATTTTGTTTTTGTGGGACAAGCCCCATGCAATCATAAATGTCACAGACAAAGGTGCTAAAAGCAATGTTTAAATTGTTGACTTATTGTTAAAAAAATTTAAATACATAATTATGAAGATAAATGGAGGAGATCGATCAATATTCCTAATTATTGCTGATAAAGACTGCTATTATTTTAATTGCATGGTATTAAATCATTTTTCAAATACAAAGTTAAAGGATGAGCGTTAGGCTTCTTAGTATGTTTTTAGTAGGCCTATAGGTCACTGGCATAGGCCTAATAAACACACAGGCATGGCTGAAAGTGAGCCGGGCAGGCCTATGTATTTTGGAAAAATTACTAAAAAAAGTCAGAAATTTTCGGGTCGAAGGCGTCGGCTCGTCCGCAAAAGTCAGATCCGGCAACTTTTCCAAATCACTTTCAGCCCTGCACTTAGGCCTACACAGAAAGAAAGTGAAAATGGTGATAAGCAGCGGTTAAAGTGTAGACGTCTCTTCTTTTTCCATGGGCTGTGCTGCGAAATAAGTGACAGGACTGTGTGCAGATTTTAAAATGAGTGCATGGAGGCCGTCCATGATCGTTCAGTCACACTTTAAGCCATAAGCAAGACCTCCAAAATAAAAACAGACAGATATATAATCAGTCAAATAGCTTGGTTAGGGCTACAGTTGGATCTAAGTTTGAGTTTGTCTTTGTGTATTTTTCTATTAGCAAAATCATCAATTGACTGATCAAAAATCCAGTTGGCATCGAGTATCACTCGGGAATGCTAAGTCACCGTGTGTCATACTTGTGCGAAACCTGTTCTTAATTATCTTGGAAAACGAGCGTTCAGCACTGCAGTCTGTGACCATGAGCACCAATTGCATTCTTAGCATAATTTCCACACTTGGAAATGAACTTTCAACACCTTTGTCAAGCATAAGGCTTAATTGGTTCATGAACGGCTCCTAACTTATACCGAGGCCTTTTCTTCCTGTCTCGTCTTGAGACATTTTGACAAAATATTGAAACCTCAATAGCTCATTGCCAAAACTTTCATCGAGTCATCACCATCATTATAGCCTGCATTATAGGCTGCATACAGCTGCATGGTTTTTCGCAGACATGATCAGTTCTTCATCACTAGCCTATACATGTACGTGGTCTACAAGATTCAAGCTTAGAAAGAAAATCAAACCTCGAGCAGAGAAGTTCTTCAATTGATGCTAGTCTTTTTGTCATCCACGATGACAGCAGGTGTACTTACAGCTGCTACCTGAAGTAATACGAGTTGTCTTTGCAGTAGCCTACTTTTTCATTGTTAGATACTTTTTCGTTACTTAACTTGCGGCTGCTGAGAGCCGTTCTATTCCTTGCATATTATAGGCTTAAACGTAGATTCCTATAGGACTGTAGTCTCAAGCACTCTGACAGCACAGAAATGACAGCAAACAGCAGCTGTGCGCTACCACAGATGTGGACATTAGGTTACCCGAGGTCAAAAGCGCCAGCCAAACGCTGGAGTTTGCCTGCAGCAGGATCGCTCTTTCACCCGTAACATGATATTCGTGGTGAGGGCCATTAAGCTCAGGACGCTGACCACCGCACAATCTGTTCGTTGTCTGCTGCATGCGGACCGGACCGAGTCGAGGGAACGCCTCTGACACTGTATCTGCCTATAGGCCCTATACGTACATCAGCATAAGCTAACTCAGTTTGAGTTAAAAGAAAGATAGCCTGTCAACAGCAGCTGCTGCTGCTGGATATGTCAGGCTCAAAGCGCTACGGTGAACAATATTAACGAGTACCGGTATAGACTGTATAGTGGTCAAAATTAATCATAAGACTATGCTACTCACTGCTTAAGATCCTGTTGCAAGACTCTTAAAATCCATTCCTTAATCAAAATTATTGGGTACGCACTGAAGGGACAAAAAAAAATAAAGCTGCAACTGGTGGGGGCCCCTAAGTGGTGGGGGCCCCTGGGCTGGAGCCCGTGTAGCCCATGCCTAAATCCGGCCCTGACTTTAGGATCGGTAATCGCTGTTGCTGTCTAACCACGTCGTGTCAAATCAAAGATGATTGTCGTTTAATTGCCCTTTCTCCACGCTTAATTTTAAGATCAGGTTTTAACTCGTAAACCAGCCCCCCAGACTTGTGGTCTGCATGCTTCAGCAGCCTCGAGTATGGACCATGCAGGGCGGATACAGAAATTTTCTAATGGGGGGGAGGGGCAAAATTTTCGGTCTTGGACAGGGAAAAAATTGCTTCTTTGGTCACCGAAAAATCTGACCTTTTATTCAGTTATTTGTCGAATTCCAAGGAAAAACACCATTTTATGCGACAAAATAGTTGATGACCTTTTTCTCGTGGAGGAGAGGAGCCTACAAAACTATTCATGGGGAGAGGCCACGTCAACTTTCCGAGCCAGAATAGCTGCTCAAAAAGAAAGAAATTTTTGAATGGGGGATGACCGGATTTGCCTCTGGATCCGTCTCTGGATCCGCTCCTGGTATAGGCCTACCTGTGAACCTCACAGATAGTAAGTATTCCGATATGAAAAGTCGTCCTGGCGACTCGGCGGCAGGCTTATTCAGTAAAATAGGCCTTCAAAATGTGAGCCGCATGGTGGTTCGCTACCATTAGCCTGCATAGTATGCTAGCCTTAGGGTTTGCTATAGGGCCACAGTGGTCTTCTGTATGTAGGCTACTTAGCATCATTTACAAATTACAATAGCGTTCATTAAACTGCTACACCAGCACACTTAGACCCTAGAAGTTTCTTCAAATTGTACGATACCTTATATTCTTAATTACAACGTAGGCCATACCGGTAATGCGAGCCTTTGCTGTGACCGTCTATCAATCAATCAATCAATCAATCAATCAATATACTTTATTGATCATCATGTATATGTATACATACAGTATAGCACAAACAAACAGTAGTTGAAAATGTCACATGCATAGATGTCAAAGGGTTAAGCCCAAAGGAACGTAAGGTTCCGCTAACAGGGTTGCCCTAATTACACGAAGAATCAATCTATCATCAACTTTCTGCATAACAGTATATGTGTATAGACAGTTGTATATGATCAAGGTGTAAAAACAATCTCTTCCATTTTACAAGTTTATCGAAATGCATTGAATGTAAGTTATGCAACTTAAACAAGTGGGGAAAACAAAATAACAAACAGACTAAACTAAACTAAGCTAAAAAAACTAACTAAAAACACAACAGTTAAGAGAATACAACAGTGCACGTGTAGGTAGTGCACTTCAAAACAAAACCATTTTGTGCAATTATGCAATAGTATCCAAAAGAAATAATTTCAATTTGTATTTGAATTGGTACATTGTAGTTATACAAGTAAGATCAATAGGCAGAGAATTCCACATCGACGGTCCACATATTCTAATACTATGCAGTCCAGTAGTGGTACGAACACTTCTTTGGTGGTATCTATTTACAGATCGTGTATAATGTCCATGAACGTCTGAATTTTTACAAAACCAGTGGTTGAAGCTTGTTATGATTAGATTTCTGTGAAGTTTATACATAAATACTCCAATTTGCAGTTTATTAATGTAGTCAAAAGGCAGAATTTTCAAATCACTGAATAATGGTTGTGTGTGGGCTCTAAAAGGTGCATTGCATATAATTCGAACAGCTCGCTTTTGTAGGGTTGTCAAAATAGTTAAACGAGTGTGGTATGTGGAAGCCCACGTAATATTACAATATGACATATAAGGGTGTATCAAAGAGTAATATAAATTCACAAGTATATCTCGCGGCATAAGGTGTCGAACACGAGAGATTATGCCTATATTTTTTGATATCTTTTTGGATATAGAGTTTATATGCTCCCTCCATGTTAATTGTTCATCAATGTGAACACCCAAAAATTTGGTTGATGATACCCTACAAATACATTGTTCATCTATTTTAATTGATATATTGCAATTTGTTGCTGTTCTAAGTTTAATTTTAGAGCAGAACAAAATAAAATTCGTCTTCTCAAGGTTCAGCGATAATTTGTTGGCTTTGAACTATACCCCGCAGTCGATCGAGTCGATCGATCGAGTCGATCATAGCTCGGCCAAGTCGAGTCGATCGAAAAATCGTCGACTCGATCGACTTGCAAGTCGAGTCGATCGTAAGTCTTGCCAAGTCGAGTCGATCGAAAAATCGTCGACTTGCAAGTCGAGTCGATCGCTGTTTCATCGACTCGACTCGACTTAGAAATATCTTACTTAGGCCTAGGCCTACTATTTCTTGAAGACTCAAAGTGAACTACATGATACATGCTTAATTACGTAATTCAGTTTTTGCACACAAGTAGGCCTACAGCAATTGAACCTTTTGACAGTGTTGGCGATTTTGTGTTAGTGGAACTGTGAAAGTTGACTATAGACGTACGTTTTCGATTTGAGTTAAACGAGTACAGGGACGGATACATAAATTTTGGAAGGGAGGGGCCAAAACTTTGGATGTGTAGCCGACAAAATTCCGCAAAAATATTTTTAGTCTTTCGCCCCAAAACTTATAAGAACCCGTGGCAACTCAGGTTATTTAAAATCTGAAGTCATGTGCTACTTTCTCATCTTCCTGTTCCAGTTACGTTGATTTACAGCTTCTTGAAACCTTATGGGGGAGGGGCACTTCTATGCAAATCTCTTAATGGAGTGGGGGCATGGCCGGATTGCCTCCATTGGATCCGCACCTGAATGAGCATGATACAGATGATAACAGATCTACTATTATGGGTCTGTATCTATGTAGATGTTAATTTTAAGAATATAAAACGGGGCCATTTTATGACGTCACTTCGGTTATGATACAATTCTGCAATTAAATAAGTTAACTGAGAGACGAAATTAGGCCTATTGTGACGTCACTTCGATCAGGATACAGATCTACTATCATATATAATTTCATTTATTTTGATAATACAAAACTAGACCTTTGATTATTGTAACGTTACTCTGATTATGATACAATTTTACTATCATATTACAAGTTAACTTCGAGAATTAAAAAACTAGGCCTATTGTGACGTCACTTGGATTATGATACAAAATGTACTATTATAGAAGTGCATTTTTAGAATATAAACAAGGCCTATTTTTACGTCACTTCGATTATGATGCAGATGTACTAGGCCTATTATAGAAGTGCATTCTGAGAATATAAACAAGGTCTATTGTGACGTCACTTTGATTATGATACAAATGTACTATTATAAAAGTGCAAAGTGCATTTGGAGAATATAAACAAGACCTATTGTGACGTCGCTTCGATTATTAAACAGATCTATCGGTATATTAAGTTTATTTTGCGAATATAAAACGGGGCCTTTTATGACGGTGTCACGAAACGGAGTATCCCCCCCCGAAAGCTATCCGGGAGGAGGAATTAATCTATCCCCCAGATGGAGTCAACCGGCCTATACTATCCGGGGGGATAAACCATTCCATCCCCCTTTTTTAAAATGAGCATAATTTTTTTATGCTGTATTCAAAATTTAAAGTGACTCTAATTGTTTTAAGTGTCCTAAGCAATGTTCAGATAAAGGCAAATCGAATTTATTTAGTGACTCTGAGTGTTCTTAAGTGTTTGAAATGTTTTAAGTGCTCTAAAAACAGGGCAAAACAAATTATCTAGTAGGAATAAACATACCTGTTAGTGTCATTATTCAAAACAAAGCAGATGATAATTAATTTGCAAAAAAATACACGTGCAAGCGGTTTTTTAGACTTTGTTTAATTTGGGGGGATACGATTAATACGGGGGATACTCTATTTCGTGACAACGGCAATTCGATTATCATGCAATTATACTACTAAATAAGTTCGCTGAGAAAACGAAATTAGGTCTATTGTGGCGTCATTTCGATCATGACACAGCCCTGCTATTAAAGAAGTTCATTTTGAGAATAAACTAGGCCTATTGCGACTAACTTCGATCATGATGCAGACCTACTATTAAAGAAGTTCATTTTGAGAATTGTGACTAACTTCGATCATGATACAGATCTACTATTGTAGAAGTACATTTTGAGAGTATAAACTAGGTCTTGTGACGTCTCGGTGACACTTCGATTAATTATTATACAGACCTACCGTAATAATTATTGAAGTTCATTTACAGAATCTAAAACGAGGCCTAATGTGACGTCACTACGATTACAGTGCAAATCTAGTAGGGCCTATAAATTCACTAAGAATACAAAATTAGGCTTATTGTTACGTCACACAGATTATGACACAGATCTACTATCGTATAATTTCATTTTGAGATCACATAACTGCAGAAGTGAGCAAGAGACAAAACTAGGTCAAGTCGACGCGAAGTCGATCGAGTCGATCGTTGGCCGAGCCAAGTCGATCGAGTCGTCGAGAGGTCGGCGAGTCGACGAAGTCGATCGAGTCGATCGTCAACCGAGCCGAGTCGATCGAGTCGTCGAGAGGTCGGCGAGTCGACGAAGTCGATCGAGTCGATCGTCGCGCGAGCCAAGTCGATCGTAGCTCACGACTCGATCGACTGCGGGGTATACTTTGAACCAATCGCCTACAAGTTTTAATTCGGCATTAATTTTTTTAACCAAGACTTCAATAACTTTATCTGACATAAACACATTGGTGTCATCAGCAAACATGACAAAGCTGAGTAATGACGAGCTGTTCGAAATATCATTCACATGTATTAGGAACAAAAGTGGACCCAGTACGGAACCTTGTGGCACACCACAAGTAACATCAGTTTCATGTGAAATGTTCCCGTTATATAAGACACTCTGCTTTCTATTTCTTAAGTAATCTATAAGCCAATCAAGACATACACCTCTTATGCCATAATGTTCAAGTTTGCTTATCAGAATTTTATGATTCACCGTGTCAAATGCTTTAGATAAGTCAAAGAAGACACCCATAGAAAAGTGGTTTTCCTCCTTGGCTTCAGAGATTTTATCATACATTTCCATTACGGCCATGTATGTAGAGTGGCCTGTTCGAAAGCCATACTGACTTGTGTACAATATATTCTTTACTGTTAGATATGTCATTATTCTTCGGTAAATAATCTTTTCAAAAAATTTGGAGAAATATGGCAAGATAGATATTGGTCGATAGTTACTTAATTGATTCCTATCTCCGGCCTTAAAGATGGGAATTATTTTGGCAATTTTCAAACTATTAGGAACAATTCCACTAACAATGGAGCAATTTATTATTTCTGTCAGAGGAATTGAAATAGCTTCTATGACATATTTGGCTAACTGGGGGTCAATCTCATCTAGCCCTCTACTGTGAGTGGTTCGGAGTTCATAGGCAATCGATATTATTTCAGCTGGTGATGTTAATTCTATCCCAATAGAAGAAGTAGACCGGTCTTTCAAGTAATCAAGAAAAGATGCATTAGTGTCAGGAATTTTTGCGGCCAACTTCGGTCCAATTTCTGTAATGTCTAATAGGCGCATATACATAATGAGGGTCATTTTGAATGCCAGTCATTGGTTGCGAATATGATCTGTAGACAAATTCAACTGAAAATACTGTAACTTGGCACCGATTTGCGACGTGTATGGAGTAGTGGGCTAAGTGTCGGTATCATGATTGTCACACCTGCACTTAAGTTATTTATTAGCCCACTACTGTACGGTCTATATTATAACTTCTTCTTTGTGAAACAACGCTCTGTATGTAGGTCTCGGATTCGAGCTGTTCTCAAGCAGCAGATGTCCGACCAATGGACCAATGATCGTCTGCGGTTTCAAGACGGAAAGCGGGAATCGATCAAAGTACGTCATCTATTCCGTCATCATACTGGGCTATAAATAAGACTACATGTAGGCCTATAGAAAAACTTCCTAAAAGATAGCAGTGGTTCCCAACCCGTGGCCCGCGGGCCAAAAGTGGACCGCCAGACCTAAAAAGTGGCCCTTCGTCTCTCAAGAGAATTAACAAAAGCATATGAAGAAATTAACAATTTGGACAGGACAGAACACATAATTATTTTCTATTAAAAATTCTTTTATTTTGACGTCTATAAATATATAGCATAAAATTTTCTATTTTGATTCAATTAAAACAGTTTCATATGCTTTTATTTAATAAAATTTTAGCCTTCTGGCCTCCTAATGTCCTTCAACTAAGAAAATGTGGCCCTCGTGTCCTCCAACTTAGAAAAAAGTGACCCTAAAGTTAAAAAAAAGGTTGGGAATCACTGACATACAGGAAAGATATTGTCCATGGGTCAGGTAAAGTCTCACAAATTATTTGGAGTTTGAACCCTAAATACGCCAATGGGTCGACGTTGACTGCCATGACAGCCATAGGATATCGTTGAACACTAGCCTACTCTGGAAGCGACAGTACGAAACCTGAAGAATAATTAGTAACTAATTAGCTTTCATTTGAGCTTTGAATTTTAATTAGGTTTGACCTGGGCTATGAATACTAATTAGTATTTGGTGAGTGACTCTCAGTATGGACGGTGACCTTTGATCTTGACCTGATGACTCATAGAGGTCATTGAGTGCAAAATGGTTTACGACCACTACTCTTATCTTCTACTGTACTCCATACATGCATAGTAATATATGCACGCTGTATTGAAACCATTTTATTACCAGCATGATTTCTTCAAGTTTGATTATCTATAAACTGATGACAGGTCATGGAGATGGACAGCAGAGACGTGGAAGCGGCACAGCGGAAGGAACAAGGCAGATTCGATTACCTGAGAACATTCTCCGTCGAAAACAAACGCGTTAGTTGAATAATATTATATATATATATATTAATTACAATACCTTTAATATATATATAATATGTGGTCTTGTAATCAAGATCATGTGATCAAGATCAGATCACAGGAATCACAGTCACTGGCTAAAGATTGGTCAGTCAGTTAATCAGTATAAGCGCGTTAGTAAGTGGTTCCTTCGTTCAGCTATTCTTTCGTCCGCTCATTCATTCATTCATTCATTCATTCATTTATTCATTTATTCATTTTTTCATTCATTCATTCAGTCAGTCAGTGTGTCACTCAGTCAGTCATTCATTCATTCACTCAATGAATTATTCAATCAGTAAGCAAGCCATTCATTGTTTCATTCATTCAATGACTCATTCATTCACTCATTCAGTCAGTCAAGCAGTCAGTCACTCAGCCCATAAGCCATTCGTTTATTCATTCATTCATTCATTCGTTCGTTCATTCATTCATTCGTTCATTCGTTGGTTCTTTCAATCACCCATTCAGTCAGTCAGACATTCAGTCAATCAGTCAGTTAGTTGGTCGGTCATTAAGAACAGCACACTGTCATAGCTATAGTAATAGTACTGATGTCAAAAGTTTTCGTTATTCCATGCACGAATATTTAATCAGCGTAAATTATGCGTAATTTTTGTGCTAAAAAGACCGTGTTATTTTGTTTGTGATCTGCAGTTGATGGAGATGCGACAGACGGACAGAAGACGACAGAAGACAATTGAAGAGGAAAACGAAAGACAGATTCTGCGTCTGAATCCAATCAACTGGAGCTGCACACTTACGTAGCACCATCCATCCATCCATCCACCCATCCATCCATCCATCCATCCATCCATCCATCCATCCATCCATCCATCCATCCATCCATCCATCCATCCATCCATCCATCCATCCATCCATCCACCCACCCACTCGTCCATCCATCCATCCATCCATCCATCCACCCACCCACTCGTCCATCCATCCATCCATCCATCCATCCATCCATCCATCCATCCATCCATCCATCCATCCATCCATCCACCCACCCACCCACTCGTCCATCCATCCATCCATCCATCCACCCACCCACCCACCCACCCACCCACACATGCTCATGCTGCATTTCTTACTATGGTAATGTGCATTGTCATATTTTGTAGGCTGTATTATGTATGTTTGGCTCTTCTGGGATTCGTTTTTATAGACATACGACGTGTATAATAGTATGCGTATACAATTAATGGACGATAAAATTATAATAATCGTCGAAAGGAATTTAGGAAGCTGTTTTCTTTTACCTGCGCTTGATCTGTGATACCAACGTTTCATAGGAATACCTGCAAGTCTGTAACTATAGGAAAGCCAGATTGCACGTGAGCTGAGTGTCGTGGAACGTGATATGTTGTTAGGGTTAGGCTTTGTCAATCTGCATGCAGACTTTATCAGCGCTCGTAAATAAGCTGTTGCCCTGCGCTCAGCTTTACAGTATAACGCTTTAGAAATCTGGAGTTTCGTTTACGATTACGATTGTCTAGCTCTCTCCTGCGCTGTTGCACATTGTTTCTGCTAGTAACATTCTGTAATAATTCTGTTTTCTGTGCGTTGGCGATCGAGTGTTTTAACGATAGGTCTTCGTAGGCTATAGGCCTAACGCGTGTTTCGAGCATGGTAATCTGCATTTCGAGAGCTTAATAGGCCTAGATCTATTGGTAAATTACAGATATATAAGCTAGTAGGCCTAGACATGTATACACTAGGCTTTTAGATTAATTTGTCTGCGCGTGCGAACAACATCTACAGGCTCTATACAGCCTTGGCCTACAGGGTGGGCCATAAAAAAGTAACCCCCTACGGTTTTTGCCCATTTCTTGGCCAGAAGTAAGAATTTCGAAATGAAATTTTACAGGCTTAAACTTAGAAATATATACAGGGTGGCCCTGGGTGGGCTATAAAAAAGTAACCCCCTAAGGTCTGTTGCCAATATCTTGGCCAGAAATAAGAATTTCGAAATGAAATTTTACAGGCTTAAAGATAATTCATATTTACACATGATGGCCGGATTTCATCAAAATATTTCAAACAGAACAAAAGGTATATCACTTTTAGTGCGGCCACCCACCGTGTTTTGACGATTCAAAGAAGCGACGCAACAAAAAGTTGCAAAAACCCAATTTAATTATTCGGGTCAATATCTTGGTCAGAATTAAGAATATCGAAATGAAATTTTACCGTCTTAAAGACAATTCATATCTACACATGATGGCCAGATTTCATAAAAATATATCAAACAGAACAAAATTTATACAACATTCAGTGAGGCCACCATCGTTTTTTGACGATTCAGTAGGGTAACGTAAAAAAATTAACAAAAACACAATTTTATTAAGTCTCTTCTCAAATAGTTTTTGTCAAATAGATGATCATTATTATTACTATTTAAACAGAAACAGGGTACCAGCGTTGCTGCGCGTCACTGAGAAGTCATTTAGCAAGATGACGATCAAATTGGTAAATAAGGAATCTGTCAGATTAATCAACAGGTCCATCAAGAACTTTGCAAAGAGACTCAAAATAAGTTTTGGCGCTGGTGGTGGGCAAATTGAACACAAGTTGTGAAGCACTACCAAGTTCATTTGACAACAGTTATTTGAGATGAGACTTAATAAAATCGTGTTTTTGTTACTTTTTGTTGTGTTTCGTTTTTGTATCGTCAAAAAACGGTGGGTGGCCTCACTAAAAGTGGTATAACTTTTGTTGTGTTTGAAATATTTTGATGAAATCTGGCCATCACATGTAGGCTAAATGTGAATTGTCTTTAAACCTGTAAAGAGTCATTTTGAAATTCTTACTTCTGGCCATGATATTAGCAAAACACCTACTTTGTGCGTTTCGTTTTTGAATCGTCAAAAAACGAGGGGTAGCCTCACTAAAAGTGATATAATTTTTGTTATGTTTGAAATATTTTGATGAAATCTGGCCATCATGTGTAAATATGAATTATCTTTAAGCCTGTAAAATTTCATTTCGAAATTCTTATTTCTGGCCAAGATATTGGCAACAGACCTTAGGGGGTTACTTTTTTATAGCCCACCCAGGGCCACCCTGTATATATTTCTAAGTTATCAGTGTGCAGTGAAGCTTCTGCCTTCTGTATTTTGCTTTTTTGCTCTTATTTCAATGGAGATATACTGGTACCGCGTTTTCTTTCAAGCGAATAATGTAAAAAAACGGACATAGAAATGGACTACGTTTTATTTCTAAAGATCAATGCTGTCAATGCTGTATAGTTCTGCGTTTCGAAATCTGAAGATCGTCCGAGTTGTGCGGTCTGACGTTAGGCCTATACATGTAGGCCTATACGTAGGCCTGCAGCCAGTGTTTAATCTAGTCCCCCTCCTCTGGGGGGGGGAATTGAGGTTTCTGGGGGGGGAAACAATTGAGCGTCCGAAGGACGCTCGTGAGGCGCGTAGCGCCGAGACTGGGAGGGGGAGGGGTATGGGGAGGGGGATGTGCCCCCTCCCCATCAGAAACTTTTTGAATTTCCACATTGCAATGGCAGCATTTTAAGGTGTCATCTTCACAAAATACCTGTACTTTTTCAGAGCCTCATCAGAAACATTTTGGATTTCCACATTGCAATGACAGCATTTTAAGATGTCATCTTCACAAAATACCTGTACTTTTTCAGAGCCTCATCAGAAACTTTTTGGATTTCCACATTCCAATGACAGCATTTTAAGATGTCATCTTCACAAAATACCTGTACTTTTTCAGAGCCTCATCAGAAACTTTTTGAATTTCCACATTGCAATGGCAGCATTTTAAGGTGTCATCTTCACAAAATACCTGTACTTTTTCAGAGCCTCATCAGAAACATTTTGGATTTCCACATTGCAATGACAGCATTTTAAGATGTCATCTTCACAAAATACCTGTACTTTTTCAGAGCCTCATCAGAAACTTTTTGGATTTCCACATTCCAATGACAGCATTTTAAGATGTCATCTTCACAAAATACCTGTACTTTTTCAGAGCCTCATCAGAAATTTTTTGAATTTCCACATTGCAATGGCAGCATGTTAAGGTGTCATCTTCACAAAATACCTGTACTTTTTCAGAGCTTCATCAGAAATTTTTTGAATTTCCACATTGCAATGGCAGCATTTTTTTTAAGGTGTCATCTTTACAAAATACCTGTACTTTTTCAGAGCCTCATCAGAATTTTTTTAAATTTCCACATTTCAATGGCAGTATTTTAAGGTGCCATCTTAAAAAAGCTGTCGTTTTTCAGTGCTTATAAGAGTGGCCTAAGACTTGAATAAATATACGCAATACTTAAAAAAATATTTTTGTGGGAGTTTCCACACTGTAATGGTATCCTTTCAAGATGCCATTTTAGCAAAATAACTCCATTATTTCATTACTGATAAAAAGTGTTTTAGGATTTCAATATATATATATATATATTTATATATATATATATATTTATATAATTATAATTACAATAAAAATATCTTTATGTATCGAGTTCAGCAGCTCAAGTTCAGCAGGTCAGCTCTGTTGTTGCTGGGTTATTCTAATGAATAACTGCAGACAGGACTATATAAGCTAACTTTTAAGCACTATAATCAGCTTATCTCTGTTTCCCAATAATTTTTATGGTACTGAATTGCTGACCAAGATACACTTTCCAAAATCATATGGTACACAAATCAACCAAGAACTAATAAACTACTGGTACCAAAATCTGGAAGCCACAATATAGTAATGATGTTGTTTTACTATGTGTTCAAATAATAGGACCAAACCATTTTGAAATTTGACAGTTTAAAATTTGAAGGATATAGCTCTGGAGAGAAGCCATTCAGTTGTACAAGAATAGTATTTGTATAAAAATTAACAGTCAGTTATACTCATTTTATCCGGATTGTGTCATATATTAGAATAGTAAAAAATTACTATAACCATATAATAGAAAATAATATTACGGTATAGGTCTATTATCATAACAGTTCATGTAATGCGATGATGTAAACAGCAACTAAAAACTATTATCATTTTGACGCATTGTTCTGGAGCGGATGTCATCTCTGTTTTTAGTTAGGAAAAATAGCGTTTATACAAATATATACAGTAAGTTATACTCATTACAACAAGATAATATCATATATCATAGTAGTAAATAATGTCATTATAATCATTATAATAGTAAATAATATCACGGTATATTATAACACTTAATGTAAAACAATGATGAAAACATTAACTAAAAAATAATATCATTTTGTGAAATTTTTCTGGGGGGGGAAATGTCAATCCTGGGGGGGGAATTTTCCCCCCCCCAGAGACGTCTAGATTAAACACTGCCTGCAGCCCATATAACATAGCATAGGCCTAATACAGACAAAGATGTAAATTAGCCTAATTAATTTGGCTTACGGATCTGTGCTTACGGATTTACATTCTGTCATCGACAGAGAGTCGAATTGTTACATTTCAAATAATAATGATAATAATAGTAAAATGTTTCAATATGTATGTAGGCCTAATGTCGTCTTTCTTTCCAGTGCCTCTCTCTCGGTGTTTTGAATGTTCGGCTTCTTTGGGTTCAAAACGCACACATTGATAATTATAATGATGATGATGATGATGACGACGACGACCACCACCACGACGACGACGACGAATGATAACAATAGCAATAGCAATAGGCTAATAATAATAATAGGCCTACTAATAATAATAATAATTAACCAAGGACAGGTAGTTCCATTTTATACTTTTGTTATCATATTAGGCCAATTTAGGGGATAGTGAAGCCCCTGCAGCATTCATGTGGGATTCTGCATATATATATATATATATATATATATAGGTATATATATATAGGCCTATCTAGGGGTATTTAAAGAAAAATAATAGCAATGAAAATAATAATAATAAACCTAGGCCTATTGTTTTCAGTTTGTCAAGTTTTCTGCAAGAATGATTTGAAGTTTGGACATATAGATATAGGCAATGTCTATAGGCCTAGGCTATGGGAGAAGTGGTAGCTAGGACGGAAGTGGAGCGGTTAAGCGAAGTGGTTGGATTACATCATAAGCTTACGCTGCAAGCCTAAGCTAGCCTATAGATCTCTCAGTGACTGGTGTGGTTATAATTATAGCTGCAGGAGTGTAACAGAGAGCTTGTTAAAAAGTTTCTTCGTAGACTGACACAAACACCATGCAGGAACATTGTGACGCATAAATGTTTTCATCACGATGTAGGCTCATAATATATAATTACTGCGCTAATTAATTACATGTAGAACTTTAGTCTGATTACAATGCATCATCAAGTTCAGTGTTGTTGGTCTTCTTCTAAAACCCTGACGATTGACGGTTATAAGTTGAGTTCGTCTCGCTTTCGGTTTTGCGGAAGTCATCTGATGAGGGAGGGAGGTTACATAGATGTGAATATGCTGAGAAGGGAGGATTTATGCAATATAGGGTATGCCCTCATCTAAATAATGTTGGCAAAGTACGGTTGGTTCATTATAGGCCTAGTCTGTGCTTTAAAAATGACGCGTTCAATCTGATTTGTTTGTTTGTTTGTATCTGCACTTGTTATAGCGCCCCTTCAAGCTAACTACTCAGAGGCGCTGCCGACTACAGCGCGGACACTGCATCCGAGTTTCACGCCGAAGCGCTGAGCAATTGCTAGTGAAGGACTTGCCCAAGGTCCCTACGCGCGACTTGAGGTGGATTCGAACCTGCAACCCTCTGGCTGCAAGGCAACGAACATACCCACTACACCACCGCGCCCCCACAATAGCCGCTGATAGCTGAGTGTCCTGCACAGGATCTATACCACCGTTTAGCGAAGTTACCCTTGCAAGATCAGCAGCTTAATCTATGTCTTAGTGTTCCAATGGGTAGGGATAGCAAAGGGAATAAGAAAGTAATGACAAATGCAAGGGGGAGAGAGGGGGTCCATTTTAACAAAGGCGTCTCTTACCGACGACCCACATTTGTTTGCATCAGCACAATTGAACAAAGCAAAAGTATTGTGTTTTGGGCAACAAAAAGCATCTGCTGAGGGTATATCGAGGATTACGCTAAAAAGACGAACCATCAAGCGCGTGGGCGGAGTTTATCAGGGGCTAGGGGACTAAGCCCCCCCCCCAAGAAGACCCAAATTCATTTTTTACCGTGTAAATGGTATCTTTTCCCGGGCTTAGCCCCCCCCCTCCCCAAGAAGGCTTTAGCCCCTCCAAGAACGGAAACCAAACTCCGCCGATGATCAAGAGCGAAGAAAGTTGAACAAGACAAAGTCTGTTTAAAACATCTATTTTAAAGACATAATCTTACAACAGTAATATAACAATGGATGAAAAACCACAGGGAATCGGGACTAGGGAATTTATCATACTCCTCTGACTTAAGAAACCGCCATCTCTCCTCATCCAACTATTTCACCTTCCGGTCAAATAAAGTGGAAGAACTATCAACTTGTTGCGTTTGATTCAATCTTTGCAGGAAAGCTGAAGCAGCATAATGATTCGGTTTTCATTTTTTAACAATTAAATTTGGCACTGGTGTGTTGCAAATACCGGTACTTGCAATTTCTAAATCAGAAGCATGGCTACCTGTGTGTGTGTGCTTAAATTAGTGAATAAAAATAAAATTCAACAAATGCACGGAACGCACAAATACCAAAAACGGGATAGCATGAATTCAACACAATCACTCCACACAAGATATGAAGATGAAAATTTTTATTTTGCTGCTGAACTGAACTCAGTGGCATAGCCAGGAATTTATGATGGGGAGTTTGGGGGGTTTTATGGCCTGGCCGGATGCCCTTCCTGACACCAACCCAACAGTATTACAGTAAATACAAAGGGAATAAAGTAAATACCAAATACCAGGTGTGTTTAGTAAAACCATGATCGATAATTACAAAGCCGTACAATGATTGCCAAAAATAACATCATCCTAGTTTAATGAAAAGAAATTCAATTCAAAAACAGATTTCAGAAAACTGGTAGGAAATAACTCAGTACTGCCCGAAAGATAATAATGGCTAAAATACCAAGGAATAAAATCAGTTCAACTGGAAAGATAATTAATCGTAGGGTGAAAGGAATTCAGTATGGCAAGAGAGATAATGGAAATTTTAATACTTGGGAGAAAGCTGAATTTTCTTAGCAGCTGGGATAAAATAATTTAACAATTGGGTGAACGTGATTAAACAACAAAGCAAAATCTGACTCCGTCTGATTGTCATTTATTTATGTTTTGTAACTTCTCTTTCACGAGCATAGAGCAGTCTCTAAATCCACTCTACACTCTACACTCTAATGTCCGTAGGGCAGACGTGCATCGTAGGCTGCTATTCGCACCATGTTCTGTCTGTCTGTCTGTTCTGTTAATAGTTAAGATTTATGTCTTCTGTCATTTGCGTTCTTGTGAATTGTTTCAAATGCATAACCGTACACTGTAACCGGTTGCGGTCTGTCAACCGAATTGTTCAATAAAGAATATTATTATCACAGGTCTTTGAAAAGGACGCTTGACAGGGAGCTGAAGCCAGCATTCAACTAATTCAGAGGAAACCATGCAACTGGCCACCATTCATAATTGATTATGAGGATTTATTTAGCACCATTTCAAGGTGACTACTCAGAAGCACTCCCGACCCCAGCACAGCTAAAAAGAATGGGTAGATGTCTAAATATTAACATGGATTCCTCTGGAAGAAAATGTGTAAAACACTACAAAGCGTGAAGCAGCTTGGATCACAACCACTACCAACTCCGTGATGCCATGTGCCCATCTAATTATATATATTAAATTAAAAGTAGCGCCATTTCGCATGGTAAAATATCGAGGACTCGAAATGTTGATGGAGTATGGAAGAAAACCAATGTCGTTAGATAAATGGAAGACTGTTGCTCAGCTGGGTCATTAGCATTTTTAGGTTTTGTGCCAGTAGCATACTAAAGAGAGGCAACAACATGTCAGGTTGTATCAAAGCCAGTGAAAAAGTTATATGGTGCAGTGTGGAAAGCAGGGTTTGGTTCAAAGCCGAAAACATTCCTCCTTTTAGTTCGATGGCATGCAATGTAAAACTAAAAATGTGGATAAAGCAGCTACAGCATAACTAGGAGACTAGGTAAACAGAGTCCAAGCACTGGAAAAAATCCTTTATTAAAATATCTACTCTGCAAAACATAATTTCCCAGTATGAAATCCGAGCCAAAAATGAATGGACAGAGAGGATGGATGAATAAATGTCTAAACATGATAACATTCGAAAAACGACATTGATATTGACACAATTTCTATACAATTACATAATTTAAGAACTCACTCCTGAAGGTATTCAACAGCCACAGTCTAGCAGCAGCCTAAACTTACGTGAAATTTACAGTCAGTTGGTGAAACTCGCTTTCTTAACGTCAGAAAAATGACCGACAACCGTGGAATAAAGCGTGAGTGAAACATGCGTTGGAAGACAAGTCATGACATGGAATCTAGTGGAAACAAAGAAGGAATGAATTAGAGGGCAAATCAAACGAACTGGGTAAGCACTACAACCCACAGTTTACAACGTATCAAAATATGACGTGCAGCTCAATTTTTAAAGAGATCAAATTTAAAGGGATACAAAATATTTATCAAAATTACACTCTAGCATACCGTTCGTCTAAATGTTCAACCTGTCACCAATTCGGTACGTAATTAAATGTTTAATTTTGGCACTCAAAATAGGGCAATGTTTTGATATAAAATGAATATTCCACACCAGTTCCTACACTACAACCTTCAAAAACTCATCTCCTAGATTCCTAATGCACACATCAACGACTTTCAGTTCTTTTAACGACTTTACCAATCAATTGTCATGATGAATTGATGTACAGGAATATATACAATGTAGCCTGGCATAAGGAAATGTACTCACTCAAATATTTATAAATGTACTTGGCTTAACACAAGCGTACTCAATTAATAAAAATTGTACTCCAAATTAACTGAATTATTATTTTTGAAAACACTGCATGACAGTGCATGTTATAAATTCGAAGACGTACAAGTTTTCAACTGATCAGAATCGCTTACCTTTATGCACATTTATCAGTTCCGGAGAACTTTTCAATTATGAAATTATGAGAATAGAAAAGTTGGAAATTTTGCAGAACTTTCAAAATTAACTTGTAAACAACTAAACATAAATCTTGAAATGTCTCCAAATAACACCTTTCAAAAACCCATGTTGCTGAACTTCGACAAAAGTGCTTCCCTGGCAAATTAAAGGTAATTAAATGTAAACAACATTTTAACATTACTGCCAAAGAAAAATGAATCACTTCAACAACCAAGCACATACTGTCTGACTCACAAACACGTACCGGTACATACCATAAACACACAAATACACCAATATATATATATATATATATATAAAATCACACACATATATATATATATATATTACCGACGTATATACACATATATACGTGCATATAGACTACAGAATGTAGTATTATTTAGAATATTCTATCATCTGTTAGCTACTGTTAGCTCGTTTTATATATATATATACATAACCACATCTATAGACATATATTATCCGTGTATACGTAATCTCTTAAGATATGATCTCGGTCTTTGGCTTTGCGCAAAGACTCGAGAGTCAGTTAAACAAGCGAAAGTTCTGAGCAACTAATCACGAAACGAAATTTGTCGAAAGTAAAATCTAAGAAATGATGACGAACATCGTACATCATGTTCAAAGATGGGTCTGTCGCTTAGACAGATCACGAACCAATTCGTTAGAGTTAAGAACAACTCTAAGCCACAGTCTCTGACCAAAACCGAAGAACCTCAATTCTTAATTCAAAGCAATGAAATGTAAGTCAAAGTCCCTAGCACTACAACCTTCATCCTCATCTTTCACCTTGAACTACAACCCTCATCTTCACCTTTCACCCTGAACTACAACCTCCATCCTCATCTTTCATACTCCCTCAGTTCAGATGTGCCCTTCCCAAAGACAAACATTTCTAGATAATTTCACATTCAGAGTTTCTAACCACAAGCTTAGCGCACCCGCGAGACATATTTTAAACACAGACTGATGTTTGGTGAAACAATTTCAAACCCAAAATTTGACTCGAAACTTTGGTCAGCCATGCACGACACTCCACGCATGAACCGGTCGGCATCTTGCAGTTAAATAAAAACCGCATGTCTTGGCGATCTCTCTCTCTCCGCGAAATACTAGTCAAAATCTCGTCAATCAAATGCAGAGAAGAAGAATAACGTAGTCCACGCGTCTATTTTGAGCAGAAGAACGCGCGTCATCTCAGTGATTAGCAATGCTCGCAGTGCCCTCTGGTGACTGCGACGACGAACCGAGCGAGACGACCTGACCGACAAGTCGCTGTCGCCTCAGCCGTTCGCTGTATTTATAGAAGTCCGACATTTCGAACGGCTTCGATATTTCGATGTAGTTGTGGTACTTCTGCACGGTCGTCTCGCAACCGACCGCGTCCGGGTCCGGAGGCAGGTGACCCTCCGTCGACGACGACATGGATTGGTTCGTCATGGTGACGGTCGACGACGGCGACGTCGCCTCGTAGACGCGGGACGTCTCCGTTCGGACGTTCTGCATGACGTGCGCGCTGCCGTTGCCGTAGCAGCTTCGGTTGACGGAAGTCACGACGTGACATGTGCTTCTGATGACGTCGCTGGGTGGCAGCGCGCACGTGCTTCTGATAATGTCACTTGGCGGAACTGCACAAGTGCCCCTAATAATGTCACTAGGTGGCAGTGCACAACTGCCCCTAATAATGTCACCAGGTGGCAGTGCACAAGTGCCCCTAATAATGTCACTAGGTGGCAGTGCACAACTGCCTCTAATAATGTCACCAGGTGGCAGTGCACAACTGCCTCTAATAATGTCACTGGATGGCAGTGCACATGCGCTTCTAATGTCACTGGATGGCAGCAGCGCACATGTGCCTCTTACAACGTCACTCGATGGTAGCAGTGCGCAGTGCTGCATAAACAGTTTTCTCTCCGTCGTCGCGGGCGACATACCACACCTGGAGGAAACGCAAATGTCTGGCTGTTTCGCTTGTGGGCAGTCGAGCATGTCCGACGATGAATGACTAGTTTTCATCAGACTGCCACTGGCGCCAACTTCACGCTTCATTGCTTCGGTCGGAGTGACAAAGAAACCCGTGGGACGTCGCGCTGCTGGCGACGGCGTCTTGAGTTCGTCGCCACTGTCGTAATACGGCGACTTTGGCAACCAAACGTTGTAGAGGTTGCTGTTGGATGACGTCACCTCGCCTTCCTCGTCCAGCAGATGAGACGTGGTGTACGTGCCACAAAGAGTTGGATATCTCTGATTGCGATACTGCGTTCGTGTGGAGTAGATGGAACTGGCAACATATCCACCCAGTCGTTGTCTGTTAAATAAATAAATAAGTCTTAGACTTCCTTGGTAAAACTTTAATGATGTTTAAGGCATTTGTCAATGGCTGCTACTAATTAAATCACATGGAAAACAGAACCAGAGCAGGTGTGGTGAAATGGAATCTGAGAAATATGGGAACAGACTGTGTGGAAGAAATGATCCCAGGAAGAAGCGAGTTTTAAGATGAGGTCCAAAGGCCGGAAAATATTCTGCAGTGTCAGAGTGAGAAAGTAAGCCAGAGTGAGAAAGTAAGTCAGAGTGAGAAAGTAAGTCAGAGTGAGAAAGTCAGCCAGAGCGAGAAAGTCAGTCAGAGTGAGAAAGTCAGTCAGGGCGAGAAAGTCAGAGCGAGAAAGTTAGTCAGAGTGAGAACGTGAGTCAGAATGAGAAAGTCAGACAGAGCAAGAAAGTAAACTGTCAGGATGAGAAAGTAAGTCAGAGTGAGAAAGTAAGTCAGAGCGAGAAAGTAAGTCAGAGCGAGAAAGTCAGTTGGAGAATCAGATCAAGTAGTTGTAGGTATTTGGAGTCAGCAAGAGACAATGGTGGCAGCGGTGGACAGTTAGCACAGTTTTTAATATTTTTTTCTGTGGGTAGGCAGTGCACAAAATCAAAAGATGAGAGATAAATGTTGATCCTTGCGAAGTTTTACCAATGTTCTGGACCTTTTGACACTTTGACTGGCAGAAAATGCAGTAGACAGACACCAAAGAAAGAAAAAAAGAATCAACAACTGGTAATTCAATTCAATGTATGCCCTAGTCAACAGTAAATTGACGATATTTACAATTCATAATCTTCATTAAGTCATAATGTAAGACCAGAATATCATGCACCGGTTTCACATCCACCGAAAGCAGGAACGTTGTCATGAGCGACATACCGTGCAACCATCGGACTTGGAGCTGGACTTGGACTGACGTCATTTGACTTCGTCTGTCTATGTCCAGCGTCAACAACTGGACTACACGGACTGGACAGCGCTGTTTCCGTCACGTGACTACGCGACGGAAGCAGAGACTGCTCACTGGATGACTGCGTGACTTTTGACGTCGACCAATTCAGACCCTTTGTTCTTTCCTCGTCTGCTTTGTCATCCAGAACCTCGGCAGCGCGTGATGTCACTGCGAGATTTAACCGATCGATGTCTAGCTCGTGGCGGGAAATTAGCGGGGAGCTGAATGCGGAATTCAACTCATTCTCTGAAAAAACCAAAGAAAAACATGCTGAAGAATTATAGTTTATTAAGTTCTTGCAATAGCAGCTTATAGGTGTAACTTTATCTTAGTCTCAACTTATGAGAAGAACTGGCCAATCTTGTGCCTTGAGCAGTCGTCAGGTGCTGGACTTGCGCTGAGATCAAGTGTGAAAGGAGATCTGTATGTGTGGAGGACAAGGACACGCTTCGGGAGCATGCTTTTTCAACTGCTGGTCCACGCTGCTGGAACAGTCTGCCTACCTCTGTTCGTTCGGCCAACTCAGTTGAAACTTTCAAAACTCGACTCAAGACATATCTTTTTTCTAAGGCGTACATCTGACAGATTGTGTTTGTGTTTGTAGAGGTGCTCTTGTAACGGCATGTGCTGTGTTACGGCGCCATAGAAACTGTCATCATTATTATTATTATTATTATTAGTTGCTGCATGCAATTTATATTTAAGTTCACTAGACAGCATTACTGAAACAAAGGACTTGAAAGGACAATGGAAATCAGAACTTACCACTGTCTAGAATGTCTCGACTGTCTTCACTTAAATCTACAAAATGAATGAAATAGACAAGATTTTAAAATGTTTGCAGTTTAACGCAAAAATTACACATGACATTTTACCAATTTCAATCGCTCACAGATGAAGTAATGACAAAACAAAGCAATAACATCAAATAAAGAAAGATGGAAGCATGGTTAATGGCTATGTGAAATTCATGTTTACTTTTAAAACACATCTTCTAAGTTTTCATTAAATTAATAATTACCTTATCAGAAAATGAAAAAAATCTGGTTTTTTGTATGTGTAAACATTAAACGCCTAAACCACGTAACATAATGGTAATTTTCGCACTTATATTTGAAGGTCTGATTACAGTTTTGGCCTATTATTATTTACATATTTATCTGATATATCAAGATTATGATTTTTTATAGGTGCCATAAACATATTTGCATTAGGTTTCCCATCATGAATAGAAAAATTACTTGCTACATTACGCTAATACGAATAGCAAATAATAATTTTTACACAGGTCTATAGCTAGACAGTCATTCTCTGAAGATTCCGATGGTCTGGATACATACAGAGAATTCCAGTTGACTCAATCCCACACAAATGACGAAAATTGACGATTGTAATTACAGACAATCAATGACAATAACAATAATAATTACGACAATTTAGATGGTGCCGTAGCACAGCCGTGCCCTGACATTACAAGGGCGCCTAAATGATCACAATGATCACATAATATACTGTGTGAAAGATGGCCCAGTGCTATGAATGTATTGAAGCATCAAAGCATCTCACTTACGTCCATCTGATATGTTACTCTCAGCTGCTAGACTGTTCTTCCGAGCGGCTGATTGCAGCTGATGCTCCAACAACTTCACTTCCATTTCTTTCAACTGAAACACAACAGCAAGGTCCTCTTCAGAAAGATGTCTCATTAACCAGGGGTTCAAGTCACCGCTTAGGGACCTTGGGCAAGTCCTTCACTCGCAATTTCTCAGCGCTTCGGCCTGAAACTCCGATGCAGTGTTCGCTCTGCAGTCGGGAGCGCCTCTGAGTAGAGTGCTTGAAGGCGCGCTATAACAAGTGCGCATACATACAATCAAAATGGGTCTAGGACTTTACCCCCCGGCCCATTACCCCCCTGCCATTTCCCCCCTGCCATTACCCCCCGCCCATTACCCCCCGTAGGACATTACCCCCCTGTCATTACCCCCCGGTCTGCTTACATTTGGGGCTAGTTTATGTATGTATATATGTATGTATGTATGTATGTATGTATGTATGTATGTATGTATGTTTGTTTTGCGAATTTTTTCAATCCAGCTTCTATTTCATACCTATAAATACCTTCATCCAGCTTCTATTTCTCGCTCGTTATTTTCGTCAATCCAGCTTCTATTTCAGACATAGAAATACCTTCATCCAGCTCTTATTTCTCATGCTTTATTTTCGTCATTCGAGCTTCTAATTCACCTGTAAAAAAACCATCATCCAGATTCCATTTCTCAATGCGTCACAATCGGATTGACAAAAATAACGCATGAGAAATAAAAGCTGGATGAAGGTATTTTTATATATGAAATAGAAGCTGGATTGACGAAAATAAAGCATGAGAAATGGAAGCCGGATGAGGGTATTTTTATATATGAGATAGAAGCTGGATTGACGAGAATAGCGAGCGAGAAATAGAAGCTTGATGAACCGAACACCCTCGTACATACATACATACATGCATGCATACATACATACATACAAAACATACGTACATAAACTAACCCCAAATGTAAGCAGACCGGGGGGTAATGACAGGGGGGTAATGTCCTACGGGGGGTAATGGGCGGGGGGTAATGGCAGGGGGGAAATGGCAGGGGGGTAATGGGCCGGGGGGTAAAGTCCGGATACCAATCAAAATAGATTTCTGAATATACAGAAACAAACTATTTGAAGATATTATTGTCCCCGGTTTAACTACCGTAATTCATGATCCAATGTAGAGTTACATGTATTCTAGTTTTGAGTCAAATTACTATTAAAATCACATGCGAGGTGCTTTAGTTAAATAGTTTTAGTTGTTTCATCAAGTATTAGTTTAGTTTTTATTTTAGCAAATAGAAACTGAAATCTACTGAATACAGTTTCAGTTTCTTCAGTTTTAGTTCTAGATTCAGTTATACATTCACTGATTTAAGCCATCAGAAATGTACATCATAATACCACTATTCTTACAGTATGGCAATAAGCCATGTATCATACATGACATCATGTTCTCATAATGATTCTTGTTAAGTTTTATAAACACTTTTTCATAAAATTCCAAAGATTGAAAGACTAGTGCTCTTATGTCCTAAGACATTGAATATCTTAGGATTGTAGGGTTTCATTGTGTTGTCTGAATCAGACGCCAAACGTGCCATTTTGGCTTTTGTGATATGTTTTCATTATTATTATTAATTTCAACTGCTTTAGTTTTGGTCACCGTTTCTGGCCAGTTTCACAAAGTTTCAGTTTATATTTCGTTATCTCTTTCTTTAACTTTCATTAAATTTTTACTTTCCGCTTCAAAAAGTTAACCGTAATGTCGAATTTTCATTAATGAATGTTTTCATTTGAGTTTTTTTTTGAACAATCCAATGCAATATATCAAAATTTCCACCTCAGCTTGGAACCCTAATGGACTTGCAATATAGAACAGTCAAAGAGAGATAAATAGAGAAGAGGAAGTGGCAAATAAATCCCACAAAATTCAAGTTGGAATCAACGGTCTGGCATTACCTTCTGACTGGCTCTCTGGTATGACAATGCTCTCTTCTTTCGGACACTACGACGCACGGATTTATCCTTGGCCAACATCAATGCAGCCTGCGCTATCTTGTCTTGGATCTCCAGATCTACCTCCAGCTGATCAAAGTCATCCAGGTCACTCTTCTGTCCATCCTAGAAATCAGATGCACATACCATTGCATTCTTTTGAAAAATGATATGACATGAGATATATTAAAAGAATGTTTTGAAGTAAACAAAGCTGTGAAATTCAGTCATCAGAACATATTCAATGCTGCTACCATAATCCTCATCTTCGTCTTAACAACATTTGTCAGCAACATGAAAAATCCCCATCAAAACCTTCATCACTGATGATGTCATCACAACTTCACATTATTATCATCAATGTCTTCAATAGCAGCTCAATGTTGATGATTTGAATTCGTTCTTCTACCTTTTTGGAGTTGTGGTAATCTCTTTCAAGAACTTTTGGGGATAGTGTAAAACTTGTTCCAATCCGTCTTTGAAACTTCGGAAGTTGACCTCCAGTTGAGACTGGAGTTTCCGGTGGAAGAAAGCCAGTCAATTCCTACAAAAGACGATGACATTGCAATGCACAACATTTAACAATAAAATTACGATTCTACTATTACTAATCATTAAATGAAAAATTATTACTTGTAGCTGAGGGAGGTATGATACCACATAACAAATGAAAAATTAAGTCAAGGACATGTAGATAGCAGATCTCTGGAGAATCAAGGCTGATTCCCAATTTGGCGTGATCCAAAAATGCACCCTCAATAAAAGAAATTTTTTAACAAACAAGCGCTGATCTAAAACTCATTGAAGACTGTTCTTTGGTAAGCAAAGCAAATTCATCCGTATTTATGCTCTATTTTCTTTCTCCGGTGCAATAAATAAATAAATAAAATAAATAAATAAATAAATTAGAAAGAAGTGACAACTGACCGCCTCCTGAAGGCAAAGCTGACAGAGGAGTTTCGTTTTCTTCATCAGCTGACTCTCGAGCGCTTCCTTTCTCTCCTTCAATGCGCTGTACATCTCCTGCATTGCGGTCTTATACAACTCACTCGACTCCACATTCACTGCAACAAATCCACGCAAGAAAATCAGGAACAAATCGATTAAGAAACACTCGTAAATACAACACAACACCAACACAGGATATGAGACAACATAAACAGAATCAAGTACTCTTTCCATATTACCCAGAATCAAGTACTCTTTCCATATTACCCAGAATCAAGTACTCTTTCCATATTACCCAGAATCAAGTACTCTTTCCATATTACCCAGAATCAAGTACTCTTTCCATATTACCCAGAATCAAGTACTCTTTCCATATTACCCAGAATCAAGTACTCTTTCCATATTACCCAGAATCAAGTACTCTTTCCATATTACCCAGAATCAAGTACTTTTTCCATATTACCCAGAATCAAGTACTCTTTCCATATTACTCAGAATCAAGTACGGTACTCTTTCCATAAGCAAAAGATACTCGAGAAACAAGTTTACATGCAACTAACATTCCAATTTTGAATTGCTCGCAGACGAATGCGATGCGGCCGACAAACTGCTACAGTCGCTTGCGTTTGGCGTCTGATTCAGACAAGAGTTCGTAAGATCTGACGCAACTTCAACCAGACTACGAATCGTCGAAGTAGCCGTCTAAAACATCGCAAGCACAGCAATAAATGCAACGTTCACATTTATGCTGCATTAATTTAAAAGTTAGCATATAACCGATGTAATCCATCAGTAGATATCAACAAAATTAAATGACTATTTATATACTGTAGATTTACACCTTTCATGAATTTAATTAATTATTATAATCAGTAATCCTGCAGATTAGTTAACTGCAAGACAGAGTTGGCTAATGTGAAAGGAACTTCTTTACTCTCAAAAGTCCACGGTTCAAGTCTTAGGGAGACATATAAAAACGATAATTTGTATTCAAGTCCTGCAACCTGTAAGGAAGATTGGTGAACTCTTGGTTGTTGGAGAGTCTACCCTTCAGCCCATGGACCATTCAACTAAACCAACGAGTAAGTTTTCAACAGACGAGTAACAAGAAAGAAACCCAACCATCCAAACAAAACATCCATTTATAAATACATGTATGTATCCTACATAAGTCGTATTCAACTGTTCATGTCTCTAATACTGTCTATCTATCGGAACACTTACTACAGCACCTCAATAAACTCTTCTCATACTCCTGCTGCACCGCTGTTCTTGGTTACAATGAACACCAGCCAAAAAGTGGCGGCTTTTTCATAGCCACAACACTTCTTTGGAGGGGAATTCAAACTTCCACCGGTCATATCACGCTATTAAACAATGAATCGCATTCAAAAACCACCAACTTACAATATCCTGGAACACCCAAATGTACCGTATATAACAGCCACATATATAACGTGCTCGCCGTAATATTCCACTTACATGTAAAGTCCTCATGAACGGCATTAATCCACAATAGAACATAAATTAATTATTGTCTAGATAGCAAAAGAACAACATGACAAGAAGTACACTTTCCGATATGCATCAAACACATAACTGACAGAGACTGTACTTATACACAGCTTATACACAGAGCGCTACTACATCCTATTCAGAGATGCTATTCAGCTAGCGATGATGACACGACATCGGTAAGTATCAAGGGCCATGAGCGAATATAGCAAGCAGTTGGTAATCTAGGACAGAGGAATTATTAATCATTACACAAATGATGGTCGGTAATTACCAGCGCTCACGGGCGTCCAGGCAAATACACGACCAGTGAGCGAGATAGAGTGGCTGATACATAGACATTGACCAGCAGAAATATTAAGACCAGTTAACAGCTGAGTAATTGTCTGATGATGATGACAACTAATAGGAGTTCATGGAGCCTCAAGCAGCAGCAGCAGCAGCAGTAGCCCTGCCTCCAGTCACGGAGCCCTGCCTCCCCTGTCACTGACTGGACCCAGTGCCGGATACAAAGACATAAGTTCTAAGGATATAGAAACATATACACACACATACATTCAAAGGCACGTGCAGAAGCACAGAACAAATGACCATACACAGACTGATAAACGACAGGACATAAGAGACACCAAGAGCGGGATAAACATTAATAGGTGCCATTAGGTTCATACTATGTTTGTCACATTCCTTCCTTCTGCTGGGCATCGGAGCGCGGGAAATGACAGCTCGTAACAACTGCACACGTCCAATTAAAAAATCACCATCAAGGGTAGGAACATTAAACTGAAACTTGGTTGGGGAGCATGGGAAAATTGAAAGTGTCGGAAGTGACATAAGAACATCAACAACTCCTATGACTAAGCAGATGCGTAAGAATTCCGCTAGATTTGTTTGAGCAAATCCTGATATCACGACGTTGAACAGAATGGTTAAACTACGTCAGGAAAGTCATGTGCAAGGAGGAAATTAACCAGAAAATTAGGTACGAAAGAAGATTAATTAAAATCCGGTTGTCATTACAAACAGTTTCTGATCACAAACTGACATCTGTTCAATAACAAAATTACTGTCAACCTCTTCACTGTCTTCAGGAACCAGCAGACTACCGACTTCAAAGCACATGATCGTCATCAATCTATTTTCTTCTGTCCATCTGTCCATCCACTAATAGGTGGCATTGACACTTTCTGCCCTTGTCTGTCTGTCTTTCCACATCTGTCTGTCTTTCTTTGCCTGTGTGTCTGTGTCTGTCCTCATAGACTTATACTTACATCAGTCTATGTCCATCATCATCATCTTATATTTTTGCAAAAATCAAATGATATGATACATACATACAGACATAATACACAATATCAGACACACGTATGTATACATGTAAACGAGTAATTATATACATATATACAGACATGAAGTTCATTAATCCATGGAATTCTACGTGACATATCCAGTTGATAGTAAATTTAGATTCTGATCGCTTGAACATATGATGGCAGTGATAAAGAAGAAGACCATAGATTAGATGTTACACTTACAATTTTATAATAGACATCACAGGGAATATTTCAGAATACAAACAGATGATGTCATTGCTGACAGACAGACAGACAGACAGACAGGCAGACAGACAGACGGAATATTTCAGAATGAAAATGATGATGTGATAGCAGACAGACAAACCGACAGACAGGCAGACAGACAGAATATTTCAGAATGAAAATGATCATGTGACAGACAGACAGACAGACAGACAGACAGACAGACACGCAGACAGACAGAGACACGCAGACATCACACTGTCTGACCTTGTTGGCCGATTTAGTCGTTCGTAATTCGATGTACTTCTGGTGCTGACAGACGGCCATTGACCAGATGCATTTGGTCAGCTGAGAAGAAGCACTGAACCACGACTGGACATTCGTCGCCACCTGATTCGGACCAAGAAGGCGCCGTGACTTGCAACTGCCAATCGCAGAAACGGCCTTGCCACCCACGCCGCCACAGCCAACATCTCCCTCACTTCAAAAATAAACACAAACAGACACGACTGAGGTTATATGAGGCAGCACTCAGCAGCACAACTGAGATTCTGAACGTCCAATTATTTGCATCACGCGCATCTGTTGTAAAAGCCACATGACGTAAACAGAATATCAAAATACACCTCCTGATTCATGTCTCATAAGCTTGCCTGATTTACAAGGCCACTCATAAACACTGCTCACAACCACCTACCACCATCACAACCACCACCAGTTTCAGCAGGATTTGCCAATCATAAATGCCATATACGGCAACTGATTTCTTTAAGTGCTGATTCACAGAAACTTACGACTTGGAATCATGAACCTGGATGGAGAACTTGCGATCTCTGTAGTAAAGGTTTAGCAGTCGTTTCCAATGAAACTCCTAACAAAGGAAACCAGTTTCAGAGTTCACATAGAAACAAAAGTACATTGTTAAATTACTGCTCTTGGTAAAGTGAGATCCTGAATGTCTTACTATGTACCAGGCATTCCAAGTTCTCACTTGCAAACACACTAATGTGATGTACGGTATAAATCTTCAGCAGCAGCTAATCTTAATTCAGTAGTTGTTTCTAATCAATCAAGATTAAAAAGCCCACTACACAACGTCTTGCAATTAAAATTCCATTATTAAGTGGTGCCAAGCCTGGAAAAAGAGAGAGGCAGTTACTGTTTACCAATGATCGCATCATAGCAAATACGATAAGCAGTACTTAATCATCTTTGCTATGACAAAGTATTGCTACTTGGAAACTACCACGCCTGAACCTCTGGTGTGCCAAGAGTCTGAAGTGGTAATTAAAGTGGTTAGAGCATGCCTGTAGCTAACATGAACTTATAAAGAGCATCTATATATACAGCATCATACACAAGACTCCACAATACTGCAATATTTTGCAATATTTAGTTCAATTCAGAGGGTTCGAAAGTTGCAGTTACAATATGGAAAAGAGTCAAATGTTATCACTGGTTTCAGTCGGGTGTGACCTAGGTTGAGTTTGTAAACTTTCAGTACCGGAACAAGATTCTTTTATGGCAGTCAAGGCACATGTACTTATACGTCAATTATAACTTCTTGTCATTCTCTTTTTATTTCCATCGATACAAAAACATCTCACCTTCAAAAACATCAATACAGGTATTTTAATACAATGTTCTTTGCCTTTTATGCAACAGGGCCTTCATTAACGGAAATTGAATCTAAAAGAACTACTACCTGTATATACAGTGTATAATCACGTAATGAATAATTTAAGCTGTTGCCTTAATTGGTCTCTCCAATGACACGTTCTTCATTATGAATGTTGGTGCACTCAAAGCACATATTTTTTTCGTCTCAAAACTACTTTCTTTTCTCTGTGTCTTTCGCGCTGGGAGTACCTCTGATTGGTGTGCACTGCGATGGGTGCTTTGTAAATTTTTGACACAATACCATACAATTATTCACCTTTCTCAATACATATTGTGGTTTGCTGATCAATAACGAAGAGCAAGAACTAATGAGGAGAAAGATGTTGCTAGTATTGCATGCCTTTCTGGGTGTGAATCTGTCGTTGAAGTCGTAGATAGTTAGTCCTTTCACGCTTAATCCCAGCCACCATGGCAGACCAGACTTATCCTGGCAAACACACACAGCACAGCATGTAACAATTTAGCAGTAAGACAATAGCTTCATGTAAGACCAACATTCAAGATTTGCAATATGCAACCTTTTTTAAATTTTCATACAACACACTGACACCTCGTGCACAGACCTAAGTTGAAGTCAACCATCAACATACGTATGATATATGCTAGCAATTTAAAGTTATACTCAGTGAACCATGATTATAATTCTGCGTGTCAACAATGGCTATTTCCATCAACACTTTCAAGAGGCTCTTAAACTTAGTACCATATAAATGTCTACATACAACTGAATAATAAATCACCATCAGAGTGTAAAAATATTTGTCTCCTTAGTTCCTTATTCATCACAATTTAATTACTTTAAAGATTTTTAAATGCAGTATAAATATTTATAATATTGCATCTTACTTAAGGGCACCTAACATGATCACTCTTTAAAAAAATGTAAACATGTATATGGTTTCTAAAAACACAAGTACATAAATTCAATGGCCTTAGGCCCATCTGGAAAATCCCCAGCAAACAAGTGAAACTGAAACCACAACTCTAACAAGAACCGTAACTTAATAACATTGGCAGCGGAGACAAGAAAACATTGGTCTGTTATAAAGCAAAGCAAGACCATCTCTCTATCTATCCGTCAAAGCAAAGAAGTCTTCCAATCTAAGATGAGTCTCGTCATCAATAAGATCAATCGTGGGGCGCGGTGGTATAGTGGTGGCGTTGTTGCCTTGAAGCCGGAAGGTTCGAGGTTCGAATCCACCTCGCCGCGTAAGGACCTTGGGCAAGTCCTTCACTCACAATTGCTCAGCGCTTCGGCATGAAACTACGATGCAGTGTCTGCTCTGCATTAGGGAGCGCCTCTGAGTAGAGAGAGAGCTTGAAGAGGCACTATAACAAGTGCACATACAAACAAACAAACAAACAAAACAAACAATCTCCTCATCGGACAGGGGATCAGTCTCTCGATAAAAGCGATCAGTCTCCAAGGTCCACGGAAGAGAAACATTTCCAGATCAAAGAGGAGATCAGTTTCTCTCTACCAAAACTGATCTCTAAAGATCAGAGCAGTGCTCTGATAGGATCGGTCTTCTATTTCATACATACCTTGACCTCGTAGAAATGAATCCCATATGACGGAAGGTTCTCCACAATTTTCATGTAACTGAAATTGCAACAAAAAATATGTGTCATACACTTTCCTCCTCCTCCTTCTCTTCGTCTAGCTACATTTTTATTTCTGTTCTAAAGCTAAAGCTGGCTATCAGTTTGTCAGGGTGTCTGCATAAAATCTAAAGACCTGCAGAAACTCAAGACTCGCGTTATCTTCCTCAGATTGCAATGTCCACTGGCTCCTGATAGTCTAACATAAAGATTGCTAAGGCTAGACTTACTGCTTGGCATTGTTAAACATATAAACTCCATCAATTCCGTGTAGAACAATGGAGGATGAGGAACAATAGGGTTCTGCACACTAATACCAGGTTTCTGTCAGCAGAAGTCTTTAGAGATAGCAAATGATGCCTGGAAGTAGAAAGGTCAAATGAAATATCGGCTGCCAACTCATAGGTGTCAACAGAATCGCGGTTCTGGTTACAATGGGTGCTTGGTGAATTTGAGGCAATCCTGGCAAGTTTAGCAACATTCAGCAATTGTGGTTAGCACTTGGTTGGGTGACTTTCCACAAAATACCAGGTCAAGGTGGCCAATTCAGGCATCCATTCTGTTGGGGTTTGTAAATGAGAATCAATTAAAAGTTGGGAGGGAAAAAGCTTCCTATTGATATGACTGTACTTTGTAATATTTTCATTTTGGCCGAAAAGATTCTCCAACCTTAGGATGACACTTCTCAGAAGCGTCAACAGGGGTGCTTATGGAAATCTAATAGACTGACAATGTGGAAACCATCACCAAAGGAGCCATTAGATTATTTTGTATGCATTGTTGATTTTTCTAGGTGCTTATTTTGATCTGGCTATCAGCTGTGGAGCTGGAGTCATTCAAAGTTTTAAGGTTGATTTTCTTGTGTATTGTCAGCTGCAGATAGGAGCTCCTCCTTCACTTGTTAGTATCAGGCCATATGGGACAAATGTATGGTAGTAAATATTCACTCCATTTATTAATATTCTATATTTATAATTATATACATATACTGGCATATATTTATAGTTGTTTCTTCCGTTCTGCCTCGATTCAACCTTCCCAATTTATAAACAGACAGAAACTCACTTGACAACAGCAAAACCTCGGCTCATTCCCGTCAACTTCTTGTACCTCTGTATAACCTGTTCTTCACTGAAAACAATTCAATCATCAGGTTTACACAGACAGCTATGGAAGAATTCAAATAAATGCACACCACAATTGTTGTAATGCAAAGTATAATGATTAAATTAAATTAGACATCGTTGTACAATAATACAATAATCTGAAAAGGCCCCCTGCTTAGCAGGACTGAGGACTCATTCCTTCTGGTCTGGTCCACACACGTGATGTTTAAAAAAATAGCAAAGGTGTTGATGATTACTAAGGTACATGTACTTACTGAGGTGTCATAACTGTTCAACGTGTTTATTGTAGAAACAATAAACCGAATTTCATTTGATTGAAAATATTTATGAATGATGACTGTACACTGTACACTGTACAGTGTACAACTGTACATAAATTTATGAAAATCCAAAACCTGGTCCACTGTACAAAAATACAGAATATGAGAAAAAGATATTATTGCAAAGAAATTATTGCCCAATAGCAGCAAAAACTGTACAGTTGTTCCTTACAGTTCGACCGTAGTCAACTCTACCACTGTCCGTACTCTGGGAGTGCAAGTCCAAAGTTCACAAAAAGGAGGAGGGCGACGCAAATGGCCCTGACAGCCAATAGATGTCATTAAACACTGGACACTCACAGATATCACCGCCATTCCATCAAATGAAACCCTTTCGGCTAGTGGAGTTGCTCATACCCAATAGTGACATCCACCAGAGGTCATCATTCTTAGTGTGCCTATCCACTTTAGACCGCCTTTCAACCTTTCCAGATGACCACTTTGAACTGTCTGGATAATGGAGCTTCACCTAAGTACCAGCCTTATTGTACCAGTGCTAATGAAGTTAAGTGACTGGATAAGATTAAAGTCTGTTAGCATTATAATCTTGATTAGCATTTGGCCGATATATATTCAGTTCTTCAGTTGCCTCTTAATCAGCTTCATCTCCTGTTTTCACTTTTCAACCTGTTTCCCATCTAGCTCATTATCCTCTCTGGTTCTCTTAATTCTCCAACAATTAATTCTTGATTCACCTCCATTGGCCTGTTATTAGCTTCGTTCTCTCCCTTCTACCCTCATTCTCCCTTCTCCTGCCCTCATTTGCAGCCCTGCATCTATATCCCTTCTGTTAATATCTATTCTGCTGATATTCTGTCAACCTACTGTAAGATTCTATCAACCAACCCATAATTAGTATTAATTAATATTAATTACTATCACAATCGATGTATTTATCCTGTTGTCATTTTCTATCCACCTCTTCAAACTAATATTCTACATCTCCAATCCAGTTTTCTATCATTACATTTCCACCTCTCCTTCCCGACCTTCCTGCCTCTCTGGCATTTAGATGTTAAGCGTAGGTCATGACCGAGGATAAGCATGGGCGGAGACCTAGGGGGGGACGGTCCTCCCCAATGAAAGTGTTGGGGGGACGGCCCATGCATTTGTCCCCCCCAATGTTTGAGCGTCAAGACTTTTTTGGCGGCGAAAATAGAAAATTTCGTCGAGATTTTGGCCGGATGACTAAAAAAAAAACACACAAAAAAGGTCATCAACTTTTTTGGCGGCGAAAATAACTTTTTTTCCCAAGATTTCGCTGGTCGTCAGAAATTTTTCTGAAAATCTCGCGTCTTTCCGTCCCCCCCAATTCTCGGCCCAGGTCTCCGCCTATGAGGATAAGCATAAATAAACTGACCAGAATGAGATAGACGGATGTTCCTTGAGTGTTCCGACTGGAAGGAGTGGCAATGCTTTCAATTCATTTCGAGTTGTTGCATCACTGTCAACAACATGACACACGCAACGTAACGATGTGTAACTTGTATGCTAGCCAGCCAGTCTTCGCCTCAAAGGCATATATAACAAAGGTCAAGACTGGGAAAGTGCTACACACACAAGATTACAAGCTTGTATAATTGGCACTTCAGTTCTAAGCATTTGTCTCTGGTGCACAATACATCCACGAGTTGGCACTGTGAGAGGTGATATATAAATTTTATGATTGACAATACAATACAATACAATACAATAAAATTGGTCCTTCTCTCTAGAATGATCTTTCTCCTTCTGTTCGCTCTACACTTCTGTCTGTCAGTCTTTCCTCTGCTTTGTCTCTTCTCAAAACCTGCTTCTTCTCGTGGGGCCTTGCGCACTGGGAGCACCTCTGAACGGTTCACCCTACTAGAGGCGCTTTATAAATGTTTAAATACAATACAATACAATACAGTGGCACACTGACAGTAAGCTGTTATCAGACATGAGGATCGAGAAAATAATGATGCATAACGATTTCTCGTCACCAACTCAAACAATGAATAATAAATGCCACGTAATATAAGGCAGCCAATTATACTGCTCACATTTTTCATCTGCGGTTTACATAACCAGAGACCCTTATCTCTAACAGTATTATAAGATAAATTCATTCATTCATTATAAGCATTTATATAGTGCCTCTTCAAGGGGGCTACTCAGAGGCGCTCCCAACCTCAGCGCAGCCAAATAAAACTGTCTTAAGGTGAGAGAGGAAAGTCTGAGAAGGATTTTTACAAAGAGAGTGGAGGGCCAGAGGAAGACCATTCCAGGTTGAGGGTCCTACCACCGAGAAAGCACGGCTCTGCATAGTGGAAGTTCGAGCAAAAGGGACTGAGAGCAGACTTTGTTCATTCGGACGAAGGAAGTGGAAATGGTGAAAACTAAGAGTAGGGCTACAGAGCTCACAAAGGTAGGCAGGAGCAAGGCCTAGCATGCAGCGCGCCAGACTAGAGCAGTATGATAGTAGTATGCAAAAGAACATACCTTATATAGTTAACACAGGCCTATGCCTCTATGTGAAATTTTACATCCCTTCCCCAATTACTATTTTCTTATTTACAGCTTTATTGGCCATTTGTGTAGAAAGCATCCTGATGATCACTGCGATAAAAATGCCTTTAAATAATTAAACAATTCCCAGGGAGTCCTTTCTCGCTCTGCTGCAGGTTGTCATGCAAGGGCTCAGCGCCAAACAGACAATGTTGCTAATCATCAATTGACTTCTCCAACAAACTGCAATTTCTGACTATGGTCTCGTTTGAAGCAGTCATCGATCGACTCCCTGTGTATTTCATGGCACTATAGAAGTCATTAGATCAGATATAAAGACTCAATTAGCACCTCAGAAGGCATCGGTTAATTATTATACGATAAGGGGTTCATAGAACAGTTGCAACATCACTGGTACAAAAGCAGAACCTCAGGTAGATTCTCAGATCTATTCCCACTACTCTCCCACAGGTTGACTCAGACCATCACTTGCTAGATGACGATGGTGAAATGATAGATGCCATGCATGGCTGCCACAGTTTAATAATCTGCAATCATCCGTTCATGAATGATTGTCAGTTTGAAATAATACAGAATATAATTATTATTGTTCTGACTTAACAAAGACATTGTTTCACTCACTCTGCGTAGTCACTGTGCGCTTCCTGTAAGACGTAAGCCGCCAAGTCAAACACCGTTGCACTGTCGCACTTGAGCCTTTCCTGTGAAATCAGGACAAAAAGTTAGGACTTACAGAGAAGTACCACACAAAAGCACGCACAGAAAGTCAGACACAACAGGGAAGATACTCGAAAAATCTCACGCTGCTGAAGAGAATATTCAAGTCTTAGCCACTAGTTAGCAAGTGGGTCGATCATTGTGTGATTTCTGACCCAGCCTGCCTTCAGTGTCAGTTTTACTGCGTCATGTCACAAACAAAACATATTCAGGGCTCAAATATCAAATGTTCCTTATTTTTTATTCCACAATCATGAGCATTCAGACAGACGTTAACAACTCTCCAATAACTTCTTTTATGAAGATGCCAAACAAATCTTCCACAGTTTTGGCCAGAAACTAATTACTTTTGATGTTTGTATGTGCTCTTGCTATAGTGCCCCTTCCAGTTTCTACTCAGGAGCGCTCCCGACTACAGCGTAGTCACTGAATCGGAGTTTCACGCCGAGTGCTGAGCAATCACGAGTGAAGGACTTGCTCAAGGTCACTACGAGGCGGCTTGAGGTGGATTCGAACCTGCAGCCCTCCAGCTGCAAAGCAGCGAACATACCCACTACACCACCACATTCCACATATTCTAAACTGACCTAAACCTCGTAAATATTTTACATACACTGTGCAACCATCTTGGTACTTGACTAGATACCAACATTAAAAATTATGCAAACCGTACATTAAACCACATCATGCACCAAGTATTCAGTATTTTTTCTCTGTATGTCCGCATGTGCATGTCTGCATGGACATATGGACATCACAGAAAAACTCAAGCAAAAACGCCAGACAGAAGCTATTCAATGAAATACAGAAGACACTAAGACACAGTTGAGACAGGCGTACAGAGGAAGACAAAGACTGAGACAGGTGTACAGAGGAAGACACAGATTGAGACAAGCGTACAGAGGAAGACACAGATTGAGACAGGCGTACAGAGGAAGACACAGTTGAGACAGGCGTACAGAGGAAGACAAAGACTGAGACAGGTGTACAGAGGAAGACACAGATTGAGACAGGTGTACATAGGAAGACACAGATTGAGACAGGTGTACAGAGGAAGACACAGATTGAGACAGGTGTACAGAGGAAGACACAGATTGAGACAGGTGTACAGAGGAAGACACAGATTGAGACAGGCGTACAGAGGAAGACACAGTTGAGACAGGCGTACAGAGGAAGACAAAGACTGAGACAGGTGTACAGAGGAAGACACAGATTGAGACAAGCGTACAGAGGAAGACACAGATTGAGACAGGCGTACAGAGGAAGACACAGATTGAGACAAGCGTACAGAGGAAGACACAGATTGAGACAGGCGTACAGAGGAAGACACAGATTGAGACAGGCGTACAGAGGAAGACACAGATTGAGACAGGTGTACAGAGGAAGACACAGATTGAGACAGGTGTACAGAGGAAGACACAGATTGAGACAGGTGTACAGAGGAAGACACAGATTGAGACAGGTGTACAGAGGAAGACACAGATTGAGACAGGTGTACAGAGGAAGACACAGATTGAGACAGGTGTACAGAGGAAGACACAGATTGAGACAGGTGTACAGAGGAAGACACAGATTGAGACAGGTGTACAGAGGAAGACACAGATTGAGACAGGTGTACAGAGGAAGACACAGATTGAGACAGGTGTACAGAGGAAGACACAGATTGAGACAGGTGTACAGAGGAAGACACAGATTGAGACAGGTGTACAGAGGAAGACACAGATTGAGACAGGTGTACAGAGGAAGACACAGATTGAGACAGGCGTACAGAGGAAGTTGCAGAACAAGTAAGACTAAGATGAGAAGAATGCAGAGACTTCTAATAAAATTCCTTTTAGACAATGTAAAGAGTTCAGCTACCTGGGCAATGGACTGTCTGGCATTCAGGTAGAACAATTCAATTGTAACTGGATCCTTCAGCTGACAAATCGATTCAACATACAACCTTAAAACCAGAAGACACGTTTTAAGAGCATTCAAGACAATAGTCTGAAGACAATTCAAATTTAATTAACTGAACTAATTGTGCAGAGGAATCTTAACCAAAGATTCTTTTAGTGCACATAACCTGCATGGGGGAGCATCATCAAATAACCAACTGAAAGTAATAGAGAATATAAGTCATATATAAAATGCTTCGTATCATCGCATTTCCAATTTAAACAGCTCAAGCAAGGCCATCAAAAATGTAACCCCAAGACATAAATGACAAATGTCAACAGAAGACACTTATTAAAAAGATGGTTGCCAGCTGTTTTTCTTATCCAAGTATTCAAGGGTACCATTCATATTAACTATGGCAGGCAATAAACAAACGGTCTAAAAACCAACTGTACAGTGTACACCATGAGAAATTTACTACATTTCATCTGCTCTTGAAGTCCTGTCTGGAAAGCGGTTCATTGAAAGTTTACCCAACGATAACTGAATTGGTTAGAACAACTACACAAACACAGTCTGAGTGTCTGATAGTTCTCAGTAATCGTAAGCTCCATCTATGAGAGTCAAATGGTACCACAGATGCCGGCACCTGCCTTTTTAAGCTTGGAGCTGCATTTTAACCAAAACATCATCCATCAAAAGTTCATATCAGTTCAACTGTCAATACAAATCTGCAAGTCTAATTATCTATTCGTCACGTTTAATAAAATTCTCAATTCGACTTCGGAAAGTACTGTGTGGCTCTTTTGAAAACAACTGACACTATAATATCTCTAAGTACTGCCAACTTATTTACTAAACGAGTAGGTAGCCTGAGGCACACTGCAACATCGGCAAATTCCACTATCTGTCGTGGACAAAATATCAGCCAATTCCACAGGCATCAACACATTCATAATAACCCAACTCAAGCCATTGTCATTCACAGCGCTATGCACTCGTACGTATAGTACTTTTTTTATTGTTCCACCTACTGAACTCGCTCTCTCGACCTTGAGAATGGAAGTGTTCTCACAATTAACTAAATTATCGTTATCTCGACAGAATCTCCCGCTCTGTCCTGCCTTCGCTTCTTTCTCTTCCTATCTCTGTATCCGTCTCTCTCTCTCTCTCTCTCTCTCTCTCTCTCTCTCTCTCTCTCTCTCTCTCTCTCTCTCTCTCTCTCTCTCTCTCTCTCTCTCTCTCTCTCTCTCTCTCTCTCTCTCTCTCTCTCTCTCTCTCTCTCTCTCTCTCTCTCTCTCTCTCTCTCTCTCTCTCTCTCTCTCTCTCTCTCTCAAACACGTTTGGCAAATTATGAGATGTTTAAACAAGCAGGCGAAAAGCATGATGACGCCTATCCAACCGTACATATATAATTTATATATCCTCTCGTGACCGCCTACGTATATCAATTTGTAACGGATGAGGTGTCCTCGTATTGTCTTACATCCTATTAAGCGAAGGCCTATCTATCATGTTCCCATCGTGTTCCAGAATCTTCCACTGTCCCAGATTGCAAGCTCACTTATCAGTCAGCAACCATTTCCGATCAATTAAAACCGCAGACAACAAAACTCTCAATTGTCATCTGACGGAAGTTTTCTACTTTTCTAGCCATGTTTAACTGTGCCAGCATCCAATGTGGCATATACTAAGACCTGTGGTCGTTGGTGGATAGCCACAAACTTCAAAAGGCGTCATAAAAAACATAAGTTCCAGTAGCATTAACACTTTGACTATGGGAGTGTACCAAAAGCAACTTGAACCAATGTAGCCTGTAATTAAAGGGTTAAGTTGCTGGCAGCTGCTACTGGCAATTCTACATCAGTGGAAGATGCTGACAGATGCCGGAGATTTAAGCAGCAGCAGCTTTCAAATCCAGCAGTACCACAAGCAGCTTACAGCCACCTGGAGCAAAATCTACGGCCTGGTTAAGAAGCCCATGTGTCAATTAAGACCAACATAGTAATCAGTGGAACAAGACCTGGAGAAGCCACTTACCAAGGCAATGGAAGTAGGGTGAATCATAGCAGCGGCGCCCGCAGGATTTTGTTCTTGTACGCACAGAAATTTTCGATGGAGCGGCGAACAGGGAAAATTTTTCGTTAGGTCGCCAAAAAAACTGATGACTTTTTTTTTTAGTCATCAACCTAGAATTTCACAAAAACATACCTTTTCTAACCGCCGAAAAAACTGATTGTACGCACTTACGTATGTTCGTACGTCTACGGGCGCCGCTGCTGTACGCACTTGCGTAAGTGCGTACGCCTGCGGGCGCCGCTGAATCATAGTCCTCTCTACATCATCGTCACAGATGTGAAGTGATTTTGAGCCGTACACCGAACGGCATTGAATAAAAAGAATTATATCCTACCTAACTTGGAAATAGAGAAGAATGGGTTTCTGGTTCTTTGGAAGGTCGTGATCAAGCACCCGTCTGTCTAATGTCAACCACTGGTAGTGACCTCTGTTAAACAAATCGAACAGAACAACTTAGCCAACAAATTACCAATCACCCGATTAATTATCAGAAGCATCATAAAAATCACCACTGGCAATAGGAGACATTCATATTTCATAACGATGACAACAATAGGTAGAAAGAGATGGACATTAATAATAAAGATGATGACAAAATGACAATTGTTAATAATGCAGATGATGACAAAATGACAATTGTTAATAATAAAGATGATGACAAAATGACAAAATTTTGTTAATAATAAAGGTGATGACAAAATGACGATAGTAATAATGCAGATCTATGATGACAAAGTGACAATGAGTTCAATGAAAATATGATGTATGCTTGTCTTTGACCAACGCTATCAAGCACTACAATCTTCTCACATATTTTTACAAATAGTGTTCCCTCTGTACAGTTCTAAGCAAAATGACATTTAAGCTATTTGCCACAAAACTGTACAGACATGGATAATCCATGCACACACCTGCTGTCACACTAAAAGCACCACTCAGTATTTACTTACATATAGTGATGTAGCTTTTCCGGAAAAGTATTTTGACGGAAAGTTTCCGGAAAGTTTCCGGAAAGTTTCCGGAAACTTTCCAAAGAACCGGAAAATACATTAAACTCAGAAAATATAAGAATTTCACTCTCAGAAATTTTTCTTATAGTTTAAACTCCTTTTATTTACAGTACTTCTGTCGATGCAAACAATGTTGAACTTAAAAATAATTAATATGAGCAATAAACACTATTCATTAGCATTTCAGACTAGAGTAGCCTATAGAAAACTAGTTGCTTGCATGTCTGCAGTCATCTCTGTTGCAGGAAATGTGTAAAAAACTGATATAAACATGAAGTAATACACCATCATTTTCTGTTTCTGTCGTATATTTCATAACTCACAAATATGAAGGTGACTGAATGATAAAAAATATTTTCTCTAAATATACTGCAAAGTTTAATTGCATTTAATTCCTAAATGTACCGATATTTTTGGGCTGTGTGAACAATTATCACTAACACTAGCAGTGCCATCTATTGAATAAACTATTACTTATAATCACCTAAGACTGCTTAAATAGTAATGGATGTATTTAGTACATTATATTGAAAGAAAATTTCGGACTCCTTAGAATTGAGTATGTATTTAATAATATTTCATTGGCGGAAAAATACATCGGAAAGTTTCCGGAAAAATATGAAACTTTCTGGACAATTTTTCCACCTCACAGCACTAACTTCTGATAGTGATTGATGTATTTAGTAACATTATATTGAAAGAAAATTCGGACTCGTTAGAATTGAGCATGTATTTAATAATATTTTATTGGTCGAAAAATATGTCGGAAAGTTTCCGGAAAGATTCGTCGGAAAGTTTCCGAAAGTTTCCGGAAAGATATGAAACTTTCCGAGGAAAGTTTCCGCTTCACAACACTACTTACATACGCTCTGAAACGTTGCTCACACATGTGTTTCGGTTTCTTGATGTTAAAACAAAAATAAAGTTCTTCCTTAATCTCGTGATGCAACTGACCTAACATCCTATTACGCAATATATCAGAAGAGATGTAGTCAATGAAATAGGCAACTAACAAACTTACGCATCTTCCTTGTAGGACAGACCAAAATACTCTTTATCTCTTAGCATGAGATGAGAGGCGGTCATCTCCATTAACTCGGATGCAAACAGTTTCGGCTGCAAATACACAACATAAACAAACTGAAACATCAGTGAATTTTTCCTGTTATGCTGAAAGGTGTTGCTATGAACTTTCATTTCCATTCCATTCAATAGGTGGTATGTGTGCGTGTGAGTGCGTGTGTGTGCATGTGTGTGAGCAATAAAGTGAGTCAGGAGAGAGAAAAAGACAGAGAGGGAGAGAAGGCGAGAGGAATGGGTTTAGCAAGCGCTAACTGTGAAATAGATTATTCAAATTTGTGCGTCCTGAAAGTTGGACTGTGTGATGGTCTATTGTGGGTCACGGTCGACATGCACATTTTTTTACAAGCTCAAGACAGGCAAACATCGTAAAACACATTAACAAAATCTTAGTCAAACTAAGGATCTGTATATAAAAAAAGTTATTTCAGTGCAGATCAGTCCTCTACTGACCAGAAATCCACTGAAGCAACATTCTAAATGTCTGAATGACTAACAAAATAATTTTGAATGTCTGAATAGCTAAATAAATAAGTAAATCTAATCTATGAGCTTCCATACATTGTCACAGTAACAATGATGAGGGCAAACAATGTTTCTATTATTTGGAACTCTTTACTTTAACTTTGGCTTGCTCTGCTCGCCACTCTCTGCACTCGGCCTCTAGAGGTGCCTTTGTGGTTCCACATGCGCTCACAGTCATCAGACAGAATAAGGTTTTCTTCATTGTGGGTTCCTCTGCTTGGAATAGCCTCCCCTTTGGTTTGTGTACCCACCTGCTGGACTTGTCTAACTCTTTTTATAAACTTCCTCTTTGGCCATGCCCGGGTCGGGAGCGCCTCTGAATAGTTATCTTGAAGGGGTGCTATAAAAATTCCATAGATAGCTGGATAGATTAGCATTGATCAACTACATGCACATCATTGGGCGCAGTGGTGAGTTCGGTGCCTTGGAGCCGAAGGGTTCCAGATTCGAATCCACCTTCAAGCCGCCACGTAGGGACCTTGAGCAAGTCTTTCACTTGCAATCGCTCGTGCGCCTCAGCGTGAAACTCTGATGCAATGTTCATGCTGTTATTGGGAGCGCCTCTGAGTAAAGAGCTTGAAGGGGCACTATAGTCTTTCTTTCTTTCTCCTCCGTCAAGTGTTCACCGACGATGAGGCTCTAACAAAACTTCTCCATTTCGGCCGGTCTCTTGCGAGTTCTATTGCCTTTCTTAGCTCCAATCCTCTGTCTTCTATGTCCTCCAGTACGTTATCTATCCATTTCTTCTTTGGCCGTCCTCTGCTCCTCGTTCCTTCCACTTCTCCGTGCAGCGCCTTTGCTGGCATTCTTCCGCTCTCCATCCTGATCACATGTCCATACCATGTTAGTCTTCTTTTCTTTATTCTTTCCACTACTGTTTCTGTCTGTCCTAGTTCTTCTCGTGTTACCTCATTCCGTATCTTTTCTCTTCGTGATCTATTCAGTAGACCTCGTAGCCATCCCATCTCCGCCCTCGTCCTCCTTTTTCACGCACCAAGACTCTGCTCCATACATGAGGACCGGTAACACCAGTGTTTCATATAGCTTTGTTTTTGTTCTTGTTGAGATGTTGCCTGATTTCCATAGTTTCCTCAGCTTTCCAAACATTGCTGACGCCAGCCCAATTCTTTTCCTTATGTCCCTTGTCGACTCTGCATCTTCCGTAATTACACCCCCCAGGTACACAAATTCCGTCACCTGCTCCAGCTCCTCTCCTTCCAAGTTGATGGTTATCTTCTCTTTTTTCTTACCAATTGTCATTGTTTTGGTCTTCTCTCCATTGATTCTGAGCCCGAATCTTTTGCTACTTTCGTGTACCCTGGTCGTTAGCTCCTGCAGTTGGCTTTCGCTTTCCGCCATCAGATCAATATCATCTGCAAATCTTAGGTTGTTGACTATTTCTCCATTTATTCTCACTCCTATTTCTGTATCTGCCAGCGCTATGTCCATCATTGCCTCTAGTATCAGGTTGAATAGGTATGGGGATAGACCACAGCCTTGTCTTACTCCAACATGCACTCTGAACCATTCCGTTAGTTGGGCACTATAGTAACTGTGATAAATAAATAAATAATATATGTACAAATTGTACATACCATGTTAAATGCAAAACTATAACATGAACTTGTTCCAAGATCTCAGCAGTTGGAGTTCAATGAGGCACACCCAGAATCATAAGACTAAGAGTGTAAGGACCTGTCATAGGTAGGCACAGATATATATAGAGATATGTATATATATAATTATATTTATTTAAAATTTATCATGAACTATTATGAACTGTCAATCTTGAACTATGACAGGACACACTGTGCTCTAATTGGACAGTATAGCATTGTAGGAGGAGTTACTTGGTATATAAAGCTGTGTATATTGATAATAAAGTAGTTGAACTTGAATCTGTGTGGAGTCAACTCGTGGCCTGTGGCCAACGTAGGGCAGAGAAGCTGACATTTGGTGGCAGCGTTGTGGGATGCGAATGATCCCTGGCCACGCAAACTGAACTGAAGAGACTGTTGGAGTTTTGGAGAGACAGATAACTAGCAACAAGTTGTTATTTTGTCTGAATCGTATACGTGAGACGATCTACGATTATTTTCGGTTGACAGTTGGTTAATGAGTGCAGCAAGGGCTGATCATAGATAGGTCTGAGTTGCATTCGTTGCCTTCTGTCTGACGCCGATGTTGTTTTGGAGGAAATCAGTCGAAGCAAAGCTGATCGGTTTCCAAGTCTACAGTGCAGGCAGTGTCTACATCGGACGGTGTCTGCGTGGAGCAATTTAATTCCGGTCGCGAGAGGACGAGGAATAAGCCGTTCAACTGGTTGACAGTGACGATCTGTGACGATCTGCGAAGGTGACGATCGACCTGCGAAGGTGACGGTGATTATCTGTGACGATCGATCTGCGGAGACGGTGACGATCTGCGAAGGTGACGTGACGATCTGCGAAGGAGACAGTGACGATCTGAAGCAGACGGTGAAGCAACCGAAGTCAACTCAACCTGTTGGTGGTTTGGGAGAAGACGACGGCGGAAGAAAAGAACTCTGTTATAGAAGATAAGTTAATTTTCTTGTACACGTGTGAAGTTGTGAACACTTTTGGGTGTGATTTTTGTTTGTTGGTGATTTTGATTGCGTATTGAGTTTCTTTGTGTGGTGATTTTGATTGCGTATTGAGTTTCTTTGTGTGGTGATTTTCTTTGTGTGGTTCTTTTGTGCTTGATTTGCATAACAAGATGGAAAGTCTTACGAGTGAAAGACGTGCAGAAATGAAGAGTATGTCTACCGAGAGGGTGAGACAAGTGTTGAGAGAGTATGGGAAGTCGCAAGATGAGTTGTTTTTGCTTGATCGAGAGGCACTCTGTGATGAATTGGCCAAGGCATGGATTGCAGAAGAAGGAGAAGTACAGGTAGGCGCATATGTTGAATTGGGAGAAGAGAGCAGAATATCAGAAGAGGAAGAGTATAGACCAAGAAGGATGAGTATCGGCAGAGAAGAGAGATTGAGAATAGAGGAGATGGCTCTGAGGAGAGAAGAGAGAAGAGAAGAAATGGTTATGAGAGAAATGGCATTAAGAAGAGAGGAAATGGAGATGAGAAAAGAGGAAATGGCTTTTCAGAAACGGCAATTACAATTGCATATGGAGAATATGGAGAATGTGTGGAAGAAGCAGGAAGAACAGATTGCGGCAGAAAGATCAAAATGGAGAGAGCGTGATGAGGAAAGATTGAAAAGAAAAGAGGAAGAGGAGGAGACGCCTGTTGTCAAAATGAAAAAACAAGGTGATGCCATGAAACATGTATTACCGAAAATGCCTGTGGATTTGGCAGAGATCCCTTTGTATTTCGAGACTGTTGAAAATGCATTTCAAAGTTTCAAAGTTGAAAAAGAGTTTTGGGTAAAATTATTGTTACCACTGATGTCGTACAAGGCCCGGGCAGTGTTAAATCGACTGTCTTACCAAGATCATGATGATTATGATCGTGTGAAAGATTACATTCTCAAGGAATTTAAACTGACTCCTATGGAGTACAGAGCCAAATTTATCGAGGCTAAAAAATCGTCTGATGAAACGTTTGTCTTGTTTAACATGAGGTTAAAGAATCTATTTAATTATTATTTACGCAGCAGGGATGTGAAGCAGAGCTTTGAAAAACTGTTTGATTTGATGGTTGCTGATAGGCTAAAAGAGTCTTTGGCTCCTGGCCCGTTGCAGTTTGTGTTGATGAAGGAAGGAACAGACTGTTTAAAAGCTGATGCGATCGCAGATTTGGCAGACCTTCATGTCAATAACAAAATTGGTTATTTGGGTCCATCAAAACCATTTTACAATCAATCAAAAACACCAGAGAATAATTCTTACCAGAGTAGGCCTAAGGAGCAAGGTAACAGAGAATGGAAAGAAAGAGGTTTTGTGAAGGAAAATGTGTTTTCAAGTAAGTATGTAAGACCTGAAGTGAAGCAAGGTTTCACAGAAAAGAATGAGAGAAAATGTTGGCACTGCGGTGATAAAGCGCACACAATAAAAAATTGTTGGAAAAAACAACAGAAAGAAGTCTCAGCCAGGGCATGTGCACTAGATGAAATGGAGATGCCGAGGATAGAGGTGATCAACAGACCTGATCATGACATTGAAGATGTGAGAGAGATAGAAACTGAACCGAAGGTCGTAATGAAATGTGTGACCAAGTCAGAAAAGAATGAAGAGATAAATGTGAGGAACGAAGGAAGGAAGGAAGAGGTTACAAATTACTTTAACAGCAATCTAATTCTTAAAAAATCGACCTTGCAGCATGTAGGCATTGAAATAAAACACAGTGGCAGTGAGAATAGGAGGATCAGCTGTTTGGTTGACTCTGGGACAGAGATTCCAGTGGTGTCCAAGGAAATAATCAAAGGCATGCCAGTGGAGGAAATGGGTAATGTAAGTTTGCAATGTGTTGCTGGAAAAGCTATTACCGCAAAGCTGGTTAAACTGGAATTGAGATTGGTGAACGAAGAGATGGATAAAACTGACAAATGTTTAAATATTGGACCTTTTATGCCAATAATTTGTGCAGTGGTTGATGATATGACAGGAAAAGAGATTTGTTTGTTACATCCTGAGATCATTGCAGAATTAAAATCATTGCCACAAATTCCTATTCTAGACACCAACATTCAGTCAAATATGATGACAAGATCACAACGTAAAACGGCTGAACAAATGAGTGAGGAAGTAAGTTTAGTTGAAGAGCCAAACAATTTAGATAAAACTGAAATGACAGATTTGCACTTGGACCGTTTGTTTGATTTGGAAAAACAGGAAAGTAATGCAGATAACGCGGCATTGGCACAACAGCCGAATAATTTATCAGCGCAACATCAATTACAGCAGACTCTAGGTCTATCTGATTCTATGGTCTTTGCAAATCAACAGCAATCTGATGAATCGTTGCGGAAGTGGTTCCTCTTGGCAAAAGCAGGAAATTCGGAGTTTTGTTTATGTAATGGACTGTTATATAAACGAGCAAAGATAACAGGGCAGGTTGTTTTCCAACTGGCTGTACCCCAACAGAGACGGCAGAAGATTAAAGAATTGGCTCACGAATCGGTGTTCGGCGGGCATTTCGCCGAAGATAAAACCCGAGAGAGGATAAGTTTGTCATTTATTTGGCCCGGCATGCAAAATGAAATTAAAGAGTGGTGTGCATCCTGTTCTGATTGTCAACTAAAAGCCAGAAATGTTGTGTTAGATCGAGTGCCAATTACAGCCATCCCCAGAGATCAAATAGCTTTTAGAACGTTCCAAATGGATTTAATTGGGCCTATTGAGCCAGCATCATCACAGGGACATCGATATTGTTTATGCATAGTTGACCTCTGTACTAGATGGCCTACAGTGTTCTTGCTGAAAAGTTTAACTGCAACAGCTGTTTGTAATGCACTTTTGGAATTGTTTGTTAATGTCGGGGTCCCATCTGTTATTATTAGTGATCAGGGGACAAATTTCACTGCGCGATTAACGCAAGAATTTTTGAAATTGTTAGGGTGTAGCCCAAGATTCAATACTCCAGGCCATCCGCAAAGTTCAGGAATGGTGGAGAGATGGAATCAGTCTTTGAAAAAAATGATACATCATGTGATTCAGAAAAACCCAAGAAAATGGCATATTTTGATACCATTCACTGTGTGGGCTTTACGTGAAGTGCCTAATGCGACGACCGGTGTAGCCCCATACTTACTAGTCTATGGAAGGTTACCTCGGGGACCTTTAACTATACTGAAGGAATCATGGGCAAATGAAATTACATTCTCACCAGATTTTGGGAACAAACCCTTAGAGTATTTGGAGAAATTGAAGCAAAATTTAAATGAAGTTTTGAAAAATGCTGATATTCATTCTCAGTTGAAACAAGAACAGTATGTACATCAGTACAATAAGCATGCTAAAGATAAATCATTTGAACCTGGAGATACTGTTGTTGTTTTATACCCAACATCAAATAACAAACTAATGTCCAGATGGCATGGCCCTTGTAACATTTTGCAGAAAAGGTCAAAAAGTTCCTATTTAGTAGATATGGGTGATGGTGGTAGAAGAGTTGTTCACGTGAACAAAATCCGGAACTTTATAACCAGAGCATTAGGTTGTGGGTTAATTGTGGATGAAGATGAGGCATTTGGAAAAATCTGTGAGATGCCTATTGAAACTGAAACTCAAAGTAATCATTTGCAGATAGATCATAAGCAAATTGAACATTTGCCTGTTGCAAAACAAACACAATTGCTGAATGTTTTAAATAAATATGCTGATTGTTTTTCTGACAAACCTGGTTTGTGTACTGTCGTAGAGCATGAAGTTAATCTGCGACCTGAGTTTGTGCCAAAAGAGTTTTCGGCCTACCGTATACCATTGATGTATCGGCCAGAGGTCGAGAAACAGATTTCGGAACTCATCACACAAGGCATCGTGAAACAATCAAGCAGTCCGATGGCGACTCCTCTGGTGATTGTAAAGAAGCACGACGGATCGTTGCGTCTCGCATGCGATTATCGTTATATTAATGGTTTTACAATAGAATGTAAATTTCCGATGCCTATTGTGGATGATGTTCTTATGAAAGTGGGTAGAGCGAATTTCATTTCAGTGTTTGATTGCAGAAGTGCTTATTGGACATGTCCGGTAAAAACTTCCGATCAATGGAAAACAGCATTTGTTACGCACCATGGATTATTTGAGTGGACACGAGTTCCTTTTGGTATGGTCAATTCTGGCAGAACTTTTGTGAAGGCTATCAATATTGTATTGCAGCCTGTCAAAGATTTCACAGAACCCTATATAGATGACATAGCTGTCCATTCCATGACCTGGGAAGATCATATTAGACATGTTGAGTTGTTTCTAATGCAGATGAGAAAACACAACCTGACTCTAAATTTAAAAAAGTGTGAATTTGGTAAATCTGAAATCAAATTTATAGGTCATGTGGTGGGTTCGGGTCAAAAGAAAATGAATCCTGACAAAATCAAGGCAATGCTAGACATGGCTAGACCATTAACGAAAACTCAATTAAGGCATTTCATTGGTTTACTCGGATACTATAGGCAATTTGTAAAAAACTTTGCCAGAATTGCAAAACCACTGACTGATGAAACTGGGAAAAAGAAACCTGAAAATGTGTGTTGGACACAAAACCATCAGATAGCATTTGATGAGTTAAAGCGTTGTGTGTGTAACGATGTTGTTCTTAAAATATTTCGTTTGGGTGAACCAGTGAATCTGTATTGTGACAGCAGTTATGCAAGTGTTGGGGCAGTAATGACCCAATTAGATCATGAAGGAAAAGAAAGGCCAGTTTCTTTTATTAGCCAAAAATTGACTGCCACTCAACAAAACTGGGCCACAATAGAGAAAGAAGCATATGCCATTGTTTGGGCTCTATCTAAATTGAAGGATATTATTTTGGGCTCACATATTGTCATTTTTACCGATCACAATCCTTTGACTTATTTAAGCACGACTATGTCAAAATCAGCCAAACTGGTTCGCTGGAGTTTAGCGTTGCAAAATTTTGATGTGGAGATTAGATACAAGAAAGGAAAATTGAATATCGTTGCTGATTGTATGTCTAGACTTTAGAGGAGTAATGTAATGTACATATGGATCCAGGGAAAACATATGTAGTAGATAATTAGTGTTTATTTTAGTTATTATTGTGTTGATTTGTTAGATATTATATTTAAGTTTACAAATTGTTATGATTTGAAAACTTAAAAAAAGGGGATTAGAGGTAATGTCATAGGTAGGCACAGATATATATAGAGATATGTATATATATAATTATATTTATTTAAAATTTATCATGAACTATTATGAACTGTCAATCTTGAACTATGACAGGACACACTGTGCTCTAATTGGACAGTATAGCATTGTAGGAGGAGTTACTTGGTATATAAAGCTGTGTATATTGATAATAAAGTAGTTGAACTTGAATCTGTGTGGAGTCAACTCGTGGCCTGTGGCCAACGTAGGGCAGAGAAGCTGACAGGACCACTCAAAAAAAGGGCACACACGCAGCTTTTCATGCTCAATTGTCAAAACAAAAAAAATGGCATGTTTCTGATGACTAACGTTTGAAGACATCCTTCATTACAATAAATAATGGGCAACACAAAATGTGCAAATTATGAGGAACATAAAAAGAGGCAAAACACTTGTTTGGAAACGCACATAATTTTCTACCTGAGACCAAATCGTGAGAAAATTATCAAATACCAATATGCATATAAAGGCAATAGCAACAAATGTGCGATCTTCATTTCAAATGCAGTTAATAAATTTGTCAGTCACAGGAGAGGATCAGAAGCAGGCAGGAGAAACTGCATGTACAGTTTCTTGCTGGTGATTGATCACAATTCTGTTGAGCGCTGCTGTCTTCTAAATCCACCCACCTGCCCAGCAGGAGACCATTCCAAACCAGATATCCTCAAAACTAGGTCAAGCGTTTTCTGAGGATCCTGCATGGATGCTTCATTGCAGGAAAATGTATTGACTTCATTCCAGTGTAGGCTTCCCTAGTACCGTGATATATATATAATATATATATATATATATACATATATATATATAATTCCAGTCTCTAGTATTTGCTGGACACCATGGTCAGTTGGCTGGTCATTTTCAGGGCTTTGATGCTGGCCACAGTGTAGACCAAGAAGCAGCAGGCCATTGTTTAATACACATAGAAGAACACATCCAGAATACCATTAGCCGGTGCCTGGGGTGAAGTGAATGAGATGACATCTGGGATGTGGCATTAAGAAACACCATCTGGATGATCTTCAAATTAACAGAATGCAAAGATCATTCCACTCATTCAGTGGAGGATTCTTGACAGAATGCTTAGGTAAAGGATTCACTGTCCAGAAAGGATCTAGCGTTGACCAAGTCAATATTGGTCAATGGTTTAATATTAGTCTACAAAGGGAAGTAAAGTCAGAGTCTTGAAGAATAGAGTAGACTAGGTTATGCCACTTGCCTTAGAACCAAAGCTTCCAATGAAGTAAAACCCCAGGCTGATGCTTCAAAGCATTCTGCACAATTTATGCTGATTGATGCTTTAAACCATTCTCATGCCATATGCTGATGCTCAAAACCATTCTTGTGCCATTCTTAAAGGACACTTATGCATAAAACCATCATTGTGCTATACACTGGCGCTTAAAACCATTCTTGTGCCATATGCTGATGTGTCAATTATCCCAAAACGCAACATCAAATCACTCTGCATAATCAAAATAATTGCAATTTATAAATTCCACTGTACACAGTATCTACTGGGCAAGGTATCACACATTGCGTTCATTCATTACGAAGGCCATGGATTAAGGTTTTATACAGCACCGTTTAAAGATTTAAGAAGTTTGAATTTGCGATTTCTATAGCATAGGTGTCTAATAAACAATCAGGACAATGGCCAGAGGATCATAATGCACAGTATGAAGGATGAGCAATGTGAAAAGGGAAGGTTTCAGTTGCTGTGAAATGTTGCAAACAATTGAGTCCAATGGACAGATTAGACAGGGCATTAAATACTAGAAAAGATTGCTCTCTGATAATGTTCAGATTCCTAAATGACATAAAAGGTGTTGAACAAATGTTTAAGCACATCCACACAAGTATGCATGTCCACAAATGCACATATACACAGATCTATACACAAGTATCACAGACATACAAACGCATACAAGCAAGGCTTGTGCAATCTGGCAATTTCCGGCTAAACTATGGGCAGTTGGCCTGATTCAGATGATATATAAGGACAGTCCTTGTCTACTCATTAGGTCACTTACTTAATCAGCAACTTCTTCAGAGAGGTTCTAACAATCAATTGACCTCCTCTGAGCCATAGAAAAGCCATTGTCCTTAAGATGACCACATTCCTGGTGTTGGTCCATACAATAGCCTATAAGTGTTGTAATGTTTGTACTGCATGAGTCATTTCAAGATTTCATATGATATCATCACATAATCAGTATTTACAAACATCTACTCACTTTAAATATACAACTATTAACTACTGCCACCACTGACTTCTAGGTACAACCTAGAAGTAGAAAGGATCAAGGGTTCAGTTGCTTTTTAAAAGACAGCACTAAAATGCAGTCATGGGTATGACTTGATTAGTGACTTAATTTTTCTTAACTTTGACACATGATGGCAGGAGCCCAGCCCCCCTCCCCCCAGCCTTCCCTTTCAGCAGTTAATGTAACAGCCTCCAACTATAGACTGATCTTTGCTCACACTAACACTCTCAAATTCTCTATTAAGATAATTGATTTTACTGTTTGGAACAATCTTCCTACGGATATCCATAGCACACATCATCTCCTGCTCCTTGAAGTTTTTCTGCATGTCTGTCTACTCACTTTAAATATACAACTTCTCCTTATATTCTGCTGGTTTATTTTTTTTTAAACCCAGTATTGGACAAACTGTGTTATTTCAGTTAAAACTAATTACTCTTGCTGCAGAAGTTTATTGTACCAAAACTTCCACAGTCTATGACAGCATTGCAACATCGGTGGCCCTGTTTAGCGGGACTCTGGTCTTGTTAGGTCCTCCGTTTGTATCCTAACTTAGCACTGATTTCATTGTATGTTGTTTTTTGGGGAGCAATAAAAAAAACCTATCTTACGTTATCTTCTTTATAAAAGCTCAGTAAAACAGAACTGTATAAAGAAATTTCTCCCACACACGCTGTCCTTCCAATGCCACTCAATGTTCACTGTATTCATAAAAGCACAGTACTAACAGAACTGGAGTGGAAATTTCTAAACAATCACCCTGGCAGGGATGTGAACCCCTGACAGTTTAGCGCACTAATCACTAGACCATCTGCACCTAAAATCCTCAAAAGAAGATTCACAAGCAGCAACCACGATGAGCAGTTCCCATCATCGTAGCAACGTAACACGCAGCAACCAGACAAACGCAAAGCACACCAGACAAACGCAAAGCACACCAGACAAACGCAAAGCACACGCTGCCACGCGTAAAGAATGCATCAAAAGCAGATAACAACCAGCCACAGGTCATCATCTTCTAGACAAGTCAGCCTGGCAAAGTTGGACTGGTAGAGTTTACCGCCAGAAGCCGACGAATAAACTCTGGCAGAAGTCTGGTCCAGGGTCAGCCGGCACAAAATGGGTGTGCTTCCGGACAACTGTCAGGAGCTGGATCTGTTCAAAATAATTTTCCTCTCTCTCCATCGTAGGTGTTTCACCCCTGCTGATTAAGGTAATCCGTAGTCGGAAGCAATCATCCACAGCGACTTTCCTCACCTAATCTAATCTAATCTCACCTGCACACTTCACCAGCAACACAGGACGGTATAAGTTATATAGTAAGATGGTCGATTGGTCGACTTTTTAAAAAGCAACACAGAGGAAGACAATGCAGAGGATGGAAGACAATGCAGAGGATGGAAGACAATGCAGATGATGGAAGACAATGCAGAGGATGGAAGACAATGCAGATGATGGAAGACAATGCAGAGGATGGAAGACAATGCAGAGGATGGAAGACAATGCAGATGATGGAAGACAATGCAGATGATGGAAGACAATGCAGATGATGGAAGACCGCAGAGACACAACAAAACATTAATTCATTCAGAAAATTTATATAGCACCCCTTCAAGAAGCCTGCTAAAAAGCGCAAAACAGCCTAAGGGTTAGAAACATGCAGAAGGAGTCAGAGAAATCGAAACTGATTCATCAGATAGGACAGAAAAAAAGCTACAAATCAGCAGACAATAAAATAAGACAGAGTGATACGGACTTAAAATGCATTTATATAAAGTGTCCTGCTGCTACATACATGCATATGGCAAAACATGACCAGAGGCCATATATGACTTTATAACATAGCGTCTTTCTGTCTCTGATACACAGTCAAAACCTTAGGCACCATCATCTTTAGCCATCAAAAGAGCTGCAATGTTCAGTCAAGCAAAACCTGCAAAACATGCATGCAGGCTTAGAGATCAGAGACCATGTACTGCAGGACAACCCATAATGACCAAGAGCTCCAGCCTGCCACAGGACAACAGATAATGACCAAATGTTTGTTCCAGGTTGCTACTGGACAATATATGTAATGACCCCAGACAGGCAATTATAATAGCACATGGCAAAGGCAAACCTGGGAAATAAACTGCAAATTTTCTCATTCATTCGTCCATTAAATGAATTTGTACAGTGCCTCTTCAATGGCACTACGCAGAGGCGCTCCCAGCCACAGCATCACCAAATAAAACTGTCTTAAGATGAGGAATGCCTGAGGAATTTTAGGAAGGGATGGAGTGTCAAGAGGGGCCATTCCAGGTCGAGGGTTCTACCATGTAGAGGAGGCATGGTTCTGCATAGTGGGGATACGAGCACAATGAACTGAGAGCAGACTCTGTTCAGCCACAACCAAGACCTTAGGGTTGGTCCACTGATGCCTGAGCCACATAAAAAGGCTGAAATGAGCACACCTCCTCTCCTACGTTCCACCAATAGACAATGACAGCATAATTTAGTTTTCACGTGGTATATAGGAAGACAGCGCATCTGCATTGACCATTAACATAGCAGAAACAGCAGCAGGTCTTTCACCCTGCAACTGGTTGTATCTTCAACAGTATCAGCCAAGCTCAGATGTTTACGCGCAATAGAAATTTTTCTTTTTAATGTAACTCGTCAACCCCTCCGCCCCCCACCCCCCAATCACTTCCTTTGGTTCATCAAAAACAGATGCATTTTCGGTTTCACTGAACAAAGGTCATAATTCATATTGCCTTAGCAAGAAACCTGAGTAATAAACAACCTAAAAACAAACTAAATGCACAGTCAACAACAAACGAGCAACAGCACAGCAATATATATATATATATATATCGGACAGGTGTAACGCGTTGGTGTTACCTGGACGAGCATATCCAAGTGCTTGTCATGTAGCAGAACAATTCGAATCTTCTTGCCCTCCGACATCTGTGAGAAAACATGAAAAGCAGCACTATATACTTAACATTGCACAACAAAAGGGTTCTTGAAATGTGACACATCTATAGATGCCTCAACTCATACCAGGTACATGCAAACACGCATAATATACATCAACCAAGTAAACTAAATACCATGTAAACAATCGACTATAATTCAAAAGTTTTGACATACGTTAAATCTGAAAACTCTGTAGAATGACTCGAATCATCATATGTGCCGTGAGCTTTGTCTTATATCCATACTAACTGATGCGAACTATTCAGCCAACATCATTGTTTACACATTTTCCAAATAATATTGTCAAAAATCCCTTGCAAAAACAATGCAAATGCATTGTACTGCATCGATAAATTTATATAGCTCCTCTCGCAGTGCACATCAGTCAAAGGTGCACATGCATTTCATCAGATAAGCTACTTCAGATCAAACGGCTTGTGTCATAAAATTGTCTTTTCAATTTGCAGTTGGCATGCTATATATTCAGAAATGCTCCCATTATGGCCTTACTTATAAAAAACATGGCTACCCAAGATTTCGGCAGAGAACAGAGCGCTGAGAAACCACAAGCAACATCGTAGGCATTAAGCCATAACTAACAGAAAATTAAGAAAGGGTAATCACTCCATTTTAAAAAATTCAATTACTGATTGTAAAAATCAGGAAAGCATTTATGCTGCACATGTATATTAAAGAATGTGTGAGAAAAAGTTCTCATGAAATTGCATTGCATCTATAATTAATTAATTCATCTCAAAACTTTTATATAGCACCTCTTCAAGAGAACTATTCTAAGGGGCTCAATAAATGATTAAATACGATAACCTCTCACAGCGCACACTAATCAGAGACGAAAGTGATTATCATCAGATAAACTCCTTCAGATAAACTGGGAACAAATCATGGCTTGCGTCAAGAAAAATTGATTTTTCAATTGGCAGTTGGCATGCATCAACTTGTTCTTCACATTATAAGTGTGTGTAGAGCCATAGACATCTAGATACCTTAGCACCATGTACCTAGATGTCTATGGTGAGCTAACCTCAGCAACATTTGAATCTCTGACAGTGCCAGTCCCAAGCCTGGGTAAAAGAGGAGGGCAATGTTAATGATCTTTATTATAACACAGTGTTGTTAAACTGAAGCTTAGATCATTTGGATCTACATAGATGTTATGCACAACTGCATAATACATGAAATGCTACATTCTAAGCTTCCCATGTTGAAATAATCATTGATCACGCCATCCACAGGATATGATATCACGAAGAATGTTTTCCGAAATCAAATGATATGTGCGTCAATGAAGTTTCTCACTTTCTGGGCCCAAAAATTATATCTATATCGTTGGTAATAATTTATTGGTACTGGCAAACCATTGTTAGGTGCAGAAAACCGATTCAAACCAATGATCGGCTTATCAATTGGCTTTATAGAAAGTCTGCTGTCCCTAGCAATAAATAAAGATGGCGGCTGTTGGGTTTCATTGCATTCAACGACGTTTTTCAACGTAAAAAAGTGTCTAAGAGGTTCTGCAATAAACTCATCTCATTTGCCGACAGTGAATTTTATATTGGTTTTCATTTTCACCATCGAAAAATGTAAAAATTTGATTAAATGCTCGATGTTGATGCATATGAAATGCTATATCGCAGCATTGGTCAACAATCTGTTTAATAAATGACGGCCATGAGTAACGCAGCATCGCATATACCATTTATTTGCAGTGCCATAATTAGTCTGTTCTCACAGCATCCTTTTGAGCTTATTGTCAGTACAAATGCATAAATTGTCACTTACAATTTTGAAAATCATTTTTTAAATGAATACAATTATCGTTTTGTAAACAGTAAAAGCCAATAATTGCCTCTGAAACCGATAATCAGATTTCCGATTGTCGTTTAAATTCCTAATTATATATGAAGATAACTTCTACTTGGGTGGAAGTTCTGAGCACACAAGAATGCACAATTGCACATTCATGCAATGATTCTCAACAGCTCAGGTCTGATCATCATTAACACTGACCCAAAGATGATAACCAAGAGAACCATGTCAGACCAAACCCACTAATATTGAATGCCCATATAATCAAAACAATCTATCATCATCTGTGAACATTAACTATGCAAGGTCCACCATAATCACCACCCCAACATAGGACGCCCTGCAATGCAATGCGCTCAACACACATGTCCGTCATCATCCACATGTATAATCATTATTATCACTGACAGCCTTAACCGTTGCTGCAGCCAATCAAATTTTCAGTAGCTGGTTGTTACTGATCAATGTTAACATGAGCAGTGGCAGCAAACTGTCTGCACTTACCGTACCATCCAGGTTACCTTAGTGAAGTAGGTACTCTCACTTCAAAGAGAGCTAAGTTGGGAGTTGTAGAACCTTGCTACCAGATGCTCACAGCAACTCAACACAATAAGCTCATATGGTCACAGGCTTATTCTAGTACGAAAATCCTCCAGCACATGACTATTTATCTCCTGGTAGACTACTAACACTACCAGTAATATATCGAAAGGCAGAACTGAAAGATTTCTTCAGCTTCCTCTGCACAAGGCTTTAGCTAGGGGGTGTTTTGGGTGTTTGAACACCCCCGAAATGGAACAATGTAAAAATAAAATAATGCATTTACTAGCACATGATGTAAGAACTACAGTGTGTAATGTATATTGGCCGTCCAGAACCCGCTATGAGAACTCACGACGCATCTTTAGACACCTTTAGAAGTCAGTTGATTCGATTGCTAGTGGGAAGTTGTGGACTTGTTCATGATCAAGTAAACACCCCCGAAATAAACTCCTGGCTGTGGCCTTGCCTCCGCAGTCCATTACAAGAGTTTCTGAGCAGATAAGGACAACATGATGAGACACTATATAAATTTGTCAGATAACAAAAAAATTTGAAGATCTCCAAAATTCTAATCTTGTAAAGAATCTTGCTGCTATATTACATTTGCATTCTAGAGTCAGTAGAAATAGAGATTAGGAACTGGGTTAATCTGATATAGTTGCAAAGCTTTGGTTCAATGATTTGTGTGGCAGAAATGGCTCAATAAAGCATTAAAGCCCCTGCAGTGAAAAGCCATCAAAGCACTCTTCGGCTAATGGAATAAACAGCCTTATTATTATTATGGACTGCCTCCTCTTAGGCTGCTGCTTCCACACACCATGCTGTCAACAAACGCAAGCCACTCTGAAATGATTCAGGATCATGGCCTATACTCGACAAACATGGCAACTCCACCATGAGTGCCAATAAATGAGAAAGTGGACCATACAGCCTAGCCCATCAGAGACCTTGAGGATGGGTCTACCACTGGTCTATGGGAAACAATTTCTGCCCCACCCCTGCCATCATCAATTCATACAGGGCATATCACACAATTAAAATGACAGGTCTAGAGCCATCAAAGGAAATTCTTCTATCCTGTGGATATTTGGTAAACACGATCAGTTCAATTTAAAAAGAGCCAGAGAAAGTTTGCACGATATATCTCATGATTCGCATCACCACCAAACTGCATCGGAAAGATTCAAATTCAAACAGAAAAATATCTGTCAAGACAGAAACGCACTTCTCATTTAGACTGTTTCACTCCTAGTGAACTATATGAATGTACATTGCACACTTCTAGTACGCAGATACAATTGCAAGGCACCGGATCGGCCATCTTTTAGCTAACCCCAAGGGTTACCTTAAGTGACTGTATTTATCACCCTTTTCTCTTCTCTCCTCCATCGCTTCTTTGTGTTTTCAGGCCATCACATAAAAAATCTGCAAATGTCTCCTTTATCTCCTTCGTCTTTTCCCCCACAGGACAGGACAGCTCTGCCCTTGTCCATTATCTGCAGATGCTGCTGCTGCTGTTCTTACTTCCACTGGCCATTCCCTTCCAATTGTGCTTGCCTTTATACTGCCTGGCAATGTCCCTCGCTGACTCAGTGATTGCTTACAATCTCTTCCAATGATAACATATATCGGATGTAATGCAGCAGGTGCCACCCACCTGGGAAAATCCTCAACCTTTAATATGGCCAGCCAGCTCTGAGCTCATGGACTCCAATATGTATTAAGACCTCGGTGGCCAGACTCACTGTAGAACTGCAGCACCTGATAAGAAAGTTTGGTTATTAAGACTGCAAGACACTGACAGGCACAAGGATTGGAAGAAATGCATAGGAACACACAGACAGTGGTAATAAGCATTAAGCAGTAAGCAGATGAACACCAATAATGTAGAGAGTCAATAAACATACAGGACAGTGACAAATGAGTGGACAGAAACTGTGCCAAGAACCGGCTCTCAAATGGCAGTAAAACAAGCAGAAATACACTCCCACTAAGTTAGTGACAATCAAATGCCCTCCTCCCATCAACCAAGCCCATAGCAGTTGCCATCCTCCTACTCTTCCTCCTCCTTCAACTCTTCAACTGAACTGTGGACCCTTCATACTAATAACATTAGAAGTTGAGAAGAGGAAGACGTTCTCTAAGCTAAACCTGACACCCAGCTATGGGCATGAAAAAGTGTTAGCGAAGACTACAGTTTCTACCTGTTGCATATAAGGGCAGAGGTCAGTCCTCTCCCTCCCTACTGATCTTCCCATAAACAGAGACAGGTTAGTCATAGAGGTCTGGATAATAATATCCTTCAATGGTTAGTGTAGTCATCCATCACTGAGCTGGTTAGTGGGTAAGTGAAGCGAAAACATCTTAAAACAACTTTCTCCCCTAATATCAGGGATTTGAACCCAATCTCTGGGTTGCCAGTTCAACATCCTAACTATTATAATCTAATATAGCTCTGTGCTTCTATATAACGTTCTAATGATGAGAAACTGTAACATTGCTAAACCTGCCTTACTGGGAAACCATTCCCTTCATTGCTTTCAATGCATAAAATAGAAGTGAGAGTTTTCAAATATTTTTCTTACATTCTGTCATTTTCCTTTTACATTTATATTACAATTGTAAATAATCGTAATTATATGCCACTATGAATCTGAATATTTAGCCGCAAAACGAAGGGTTCCCTTGGATTTCAGTGTTGTGCATGGGTTCCGATGACATTCAGATGCTGCAAAGTGGGTCGGGATGTAACAAAGGCTGAGAACCACTGGTATACTTATTGTTTTAAGTCAAAGTCTGAAACATTTTTATAGTGCATACGTTTAATATTTCATTTGAGTAAGATTAGAATTGTTATTCCAGTCATCATCTGGAGCCCACAAACAAATCACCAGCAGTGGACCATCGCCAGCCGCAGAGTGTGATTCCATAAAATGTCACCTAAACAATAATTTCGCATCTCTCCCTTTCAAAAAAAAAAGCCAACACAAGCACTGATTAAGTACTAACAGTATGCAGTCTGCTACTACACACAGATACACATGCAAAACTCTGACAGACACACACACACACACACACACACACACACACACACACACACACACACACATTCAGGGGTTCTTTATGGAATTTTTCGAACTGCACAACCCTTTATCTCTCCCTTCCCTCCATGGTGGGTCCAACTGTCTAGAATGGCCTCCCTGCGGCTCTCCATTCGCTTCCCTGTGACTCTGCTGGCTTTTTATATCGTCTTCTCAAGACTTTTCGTTTCGACCAGGCCTGGGTTGGGAGCATATCGTAGTAGAGATCTTGAAGGGGTGCTGTAAAAAATTTATGTGATTGATTGATTGATTGATTGATTCCCATCCTCCATGACAAATTATTCCCAATCAAACGACAATGAACAATTCTAACTATGTTTTACTGAACAAAACTACTTTTTACAACTGCACAAAATCATGTGGAACTGCACTTTTTGCGTAAAAACTGCACGCCAACAAAGCCCTGAACACGTCAAACACCACACACACAAACACACTCACAAACAAACAAACAAACACTCACAGTTTAACAAGCACAGACACGTGTGATATTTTCATCAACACTGGCAGGCCAGAAGCAGGCTAAAAGGATTCATCCAGCTTGGCATTTAACACACCAGAATATATAACAATTTCAGGTGTCACCCACAACTACTTCCAAATCAACCTCCGCTGTCTACCTTCTCTGCAATTAGCATAACACACAATCAATCACCAAAACACAATCACGTTTATAAATCCTAACCGTGCCATTGAGAAATGTTATTAACTGCAGCGAGCAACAAACTCAAATGACCAAACTGAAGACACTTGCCTTTGCAGAAATAATTCAGAATGAAAATTTCAAAACCATAAAACAACAGTTATGACTAGATACTTTCTTGACTGAACTAAATTCTATAGAAACGCCGCACATTTAAGAAATGGACCACTTGATGAAGTGTCTAATATATCATGTATACATCAAATAAAAAATGCACCAAAGTCATACCAGCATCTCACCATCTGTATTCATTTCCATCTTGTATATATTCTACATTAACACACATATACACATAAACATACATCAATGCATGCGCATGCACATATGCACTTATGTATAATATATAAACATGTGTGCACACAAAAACATTCACATTTATCACAATACTTCACCCTCTATCAATGAATGCCACTGCAGGCATTCTGCCATGAAAAATCATCGAAGCGTAGAGTTTAACAGCAAGTTACAATATAGCTCAAGATTACATCAGTGACAAGAATGTATATATGTATAATATTGCACATAAATATATATATATTATATATATATATATGAAATAACTGTCATGCGCACATACACAGACTGGCATGCATATATAATGACTCCAAATTCTATAGATGCATGTTCGCTTTCATATTTTGAATTTTTCAACATTACACACTATGGAATTCAAGATACATAAAAACACATAGTGTTGCCTGTGGGTGTGTGTGTGTGTGTGTGCGTGTGTGTGTGTGTGTGTGTGTGTGTATGTGTGTGCAAGTGATACCAGAGACTGGAGATTACTCAGAACAACCAACTGAAATAACACTCCTCCCTCTCAGGGGCGAGGCAACCAGCTCAGATTGAAATTCATAGCAGGACAACATCTGCTAAATGCAGAAGGAGCAAAGATAAAGTTTGTCTTTTTGGAATCTGTGATCATATCGCTAACCTGTCATGCATTTGTAAACAGCCTATGCATGCGTGCTGTAAGCTGGTGACTGGGTTTTGTAAAAGGCAGAAAGTTTACTTGTGGACTGTTCAAAGAGAAGTTAGACTAAATCACTTCAGCACAAATCCAACAAGTTTTCACATAGCTCTAATCCAAGAAGCTAAACTATGGTTTGTGTGGTTTCACACTTTCAATTTGGGCAAAACATTAGACCATGGGCGGAGTTTGGTTTTCATTCTTGGGAGGCTAAAAAGTTGATGACCTTTTTTCGTGAAAAGAACCATTTCCCCCCAAAAAATTTATGAGTCTGCGCTTTCTTGGGGGTGAAGGGGGAGGGCTAAGCCCGGGAAAAGATACCATCTACATGGTAAAAAAGCTGAATCGGGGCCTTCTTGGGGGGCTTAGCCCCCATGCCCCCTGATAAACTCTGCCCATGCATTAGATTGAATAACTAGTATAACTTACATAGACACCTTGAAAGAAACCTACATAGGTATACAAATATTCAGGTTTGTAACATTATATAAAAAACATTACAATATGGAAGAGAATAGTAAGACTCATGCTATTCTCCTTTTTACATCTATTGGTGTAGAATTCATTGTCTGTATATTCTGAGCAATGTCAGACCTCATTGTCTGTACATTCTGAGCAACATAGACCTCATTGTCTGTATGTTCTGAGCAGCAGAGACTCATTGTCTGTATACATTCTGAGCAACAGAGATCTCATTGTCTGCATATTTCACACTTTCTAATTTAAGCATTCTCTTGTATACTGAACTAAAGCAGAGAAAACTAAACAGATGCCAATTTCAATATAATATTATACATATATGCACAAGTTCAATAAATCTCACACAGCTCCGTGCATACACAGTGTTGAAATGACAACACATTAACAATCTGCATGCCACAAACTTAAGGCAAGGTTATGACGAGGCCAAAGCATTCATGGAGATCAGGGTGCCCACTGCCCAGCATTCTGCAGCCAAGGTTTCCTACCCTCCCTCTGTGCCTGATAAAATCATAACCAGCTGGTTCTGCTGCATTAGAAATAATGACAGGAAATTATCATTCACATCAAAACAAGCTGAACCACGCCTGTGCCTGTGTAAGCTAAATAGACACAAACCATTACACACTTCTGTTATGCAGCTCTTAATTCACAGTGGCCTTCAAATATTTCTCCTCTGAATGCACTGAAAAGGTATTTAAGCAAAATGGACAGATAACCAGATAAATACATGAACCAAAGATGTCATGAATTCATACAATATTCCAATAGAAATTTTCACCTGTAAGTGCTGCACTGTAGAAACTGTAAAAATTAGATGAATTCAGCAAATCTATGTGTCCAGATATCATGTATAGCACCTTTTAGCCCTACCACAGTTTCAAGAAGGTGCAAAATGCTGCCAATCTGCAATATGTTGCCTAGCAACCTGCAGTGTGAGCTCTTTGGCTTTTCTTTAACTCAACTTTGCAAGCACTTAAAACCCATTTCTGTTGTGTAAAGCTGGAAAAACATGAAAGAGTCTCTGATTAAAAGGCACTGCACAAATTAGTGATCACAATTACAGTTGCAATTGAAAACAGAAACATCCAAACATAAATGGTCATCATTTAAATGTAGAACACTCACTAAACCATGAGCATATAAATATATCTAACCATGAGCATGTCATGTCTGGAATTTTACAACTATATTTACTACAATACAAATGCTATTCGAGTCAAAATGTGATCTTATAACAGCCCCCCAAAATAATATAAACAAAACAATGGCAATTCTACATACACACACAACAATGTGCGCAGCCTTTTATAAATCCGTGTTTCACACCATTGCGGCAATGGTAGTATATACAGTTATACACACAAGAAAAGACAACGACGCTGCTGAATCTGAGGTTAACTACCAATTTCACTGTCTGTATGCCCTACACAGCAGATGTCAATTAAACAATAAGCCATTAAAGTGGCACGAGAAGAAACAGATTATTCAGACTATTCAGATGAACAGATAAAGGGCTACGGATTCAGGCAACAAAAGGATTCTCTGTTGTGCGGTGCCGATATAGTTTTTAAATAATGGCGTCTGCTTTCTAGTCTCGTTTCCTGCAATTTTTCCACAAAAAATGCTCGTGACATACATGCTTTTTTAATTAAAGTAAAAAAATCCTAGCGATTTGACACCGTGACGCGACGTCTGCCTTAGCAATCATTTTCAGAGACAAAGTCCTTGCAACACTAAACTTCTAGTGAGCTCTACTGACCTTCGATCGAAAAATGTCCGATTTTACGGATATTTTCAACTGAAGATGTTATGATTTATCCAACATTTATTACATAAAACTTCATTTTATTTCGAGTATCCCTAAATCGTCCATCGTTACTCATTTCCTGTGTCAAGCAGAGTCAACAAGACGCCGGTGCCCTCATTTCAGACATTTTTGTAACGCCTTAACACTGTAAGTAAGATCTACTGTATATTCGTTTAATTCAATAAACAACAGAGTTGAAAAGACAGAACGCTGCAGGTTTACATTTGACAGTATGGCTGCTTAAAACTTATAGTCAAGATAGTTAGTACATGTTTCTGAATAACATTCTTGAGATAAAGTTTAACAAGTCTTTTTGGGGAGGATGAAATTGTGACACCTTTCTCTGAAGTTTTGACATCGTGCCTAAGAAAGATAGAAGGTGTCACGAGAAGGGATAGAATAAGGAATACAGAGATATATAGCAGACTGAATATTCGGCATGATATAATACACAAAATTCAGAGCAAACAGCTACGCTACTTTGGCCATGTAACCAGAATGCGGGACGAGAGATACCCAAAGATAGCGGTCAACGGATATGTGCATGGTAAAAGAAAAAAGGGAAGACCAAAGAAGAGATGGTTCGAATCGACATGATACAAGAGGACTGTCGGGAGATGGGTTTTTCCATACAAGAGGCTTCACACAAAGCTCAAGAACGAGAAAAGTGGAGATTTTCCATAGCTGGGCGGCTGTCACGTGCGAAAGCATCGTCAAAGCCATAAGTCAAGTCAAGTCTCTGAAGTTATATAATGGATCTCGCTGTAGTGGGAAGAGGTAACGGAGGACATGAAGTTCGTTTTATCATAGTTTGCTCAGCACCTTCTATTTAGTAAAGGGTTTCAATTTTCAAGTTTGCCACAAACTTTTCTTTGTGTAGTCTGGCACTAAATTCTGTATTGTGCAGTCACGCTTTGGGAAAATCGATCTCTAAACATAGATATTTTATTCGCATACTGAAAACTGCATAAAATGTTTTAGGTTTATAGTTTCTTTATAGGATATTGTACCTTTTGAAGAGGCCTTCGGCATAGTTGCAGACAGATGCAGACACTGACATTCTGTACGCTGCTTTACGCACATGCGTCGCGTTGCCTTTAGCAGATGTGAACAAATTTTTTCGACCAGAAACCAACTTGCTGTCCTAAGCACATAGCTCATGGACCCAAGTATTTAAGATTTAATTAAGCTAGCATTTTCAGAATACTCTCACAGACCCCACCATACATTTGCGGCTCCTCAGCAAGTAGACCACAGATCTGAGCTAGTGCCATATAAATTACATTTGAGTCAAATGCAGGCCTAATTGTCGTAATCATAATCGCAATCTCCAAATTTCTAAAGCGCCACTTGAAAGCCAAATGCAGGGCACCAGCTTATTCATGAGTGCTGTGTTGAGTCAAAAGGGTTGTCCGCTAGAGTAGTCCATGGTGGCCCGGGCCTTAAATGTACTAGTCAGATAAATGTCAAAATTGCAGATCTTGAAGGATTGTTAGGATGACAAACTACAGCACACAAAGCGCTTTTGTAATAATATTTGCTTTATGATTCAAATGTTGCTATAAATTAGGCAAATTGAATGGACAGAGGGCGATCCACCCCGCAATGTTCAAAGGGCATGACCTTCAAGGTCTCCATCCTAGTTGCATTTGCTTTATTGATTTTTGTACATGAAACTGGCATCTTGAGTTGCAGATCTGACTTGCCTCTGGATGTGCAATGTGTGCAAAGTCTGTAAATCTTCACCCGAGGTAAAAACACATGTACTTGCATGCCAAAGCCTGGTGACGCCTTGATATAGGCAATAAATCCTGACATCAAAAATACTCGGACACATTAATTTATTGATAAATAGGTTGAACACAATTCTTTAAAGAACACATAATTATTTCCGTAACGGGAAATTGATTCATTACCAACCAGATCTTTTCACACTATGTTTATGAAGTTTTCCTTGCTAGTATGTGGCCTATCTGAAACAGTCTCTAGTATATTAGCTGAACAAGGCATCCTCTGAAGGAGTCAACTCTCATCAGCGCATTTTAAAATTTTGGGAGCCATATCAGTTGGTATCTCTATCCTATCACAGCTATGCCAGCTTAGCCAACCACCTCTGCCATTAAGATATAGACATCATTGTTAGCAACAATTTTTGCATGCGTGCATTCACTTATACACACATTGGGGAGTTAGTCATTCTATTAGTTAGTGTCAAGGATTCTAAACCAAGGTCATGGTTCAAATCGTAGCTAGTGGACATTTGCTTACTCCACTTGCATCCTCTACCCACGAATTCAGCTGTTATGAGTGCACTGTCCAATGGTCCATGGGAAGGAGGGGTATGAGGGAGAATTGGACACACACCTTTATATGCAAAGATAACAAAAATGAAGTCACTAGCACTACATATACAAGGAAGCTTCTCAGGCTAAATTTAAGGGCAAGCCTTCTTCTTTGAACATAAACACTGGAGTATTACTGTGAAGCTGAATCCATACACTTTACACAGCAAAGCAATGCTTGCACTTCATGTTGTCTCGTAGATATGGTTGATCAACTATCACATTCAAGGTTGAATTTTAAACATTGTCAGATCTTAAAGTTTAGAGATTCCTGAACGACTTTCATTCCTAGCAACTAGGTTGTTGTCATTTGGAAAGGTCTGGTAGCAAAGGAGAGGACTGCACTCAACACCGCATTGTGAGGCAAGAAATCTTTAAAATGAAGTCTATAAAATCTTGAGATTTGTTAGCTCAAGGGCATGTCTCTTCTTCACAAATAAGAATGTTATTCACTCGTTCAAAAACCTTCATCAAGTTCCGTCCGTAATTCACGCATCTTCCATTCAATTGTCTTTTTCATACTATAATTAATGCACTTGGCTTGTTATAAACCATGGCTAAAAGCATGCTGGGAAGTAACTCCACCAGTGGTTGCACTCTGCCAGTGCCTAGCCTGGATAGAGAAGGGCACCACCAATGATCTTTGTTTATTACACAGTGACATTAAACGGCTACTACTATGCAGGCAAGAATTCATGTCAAAACTGTCTCCTTTGTCTAGTGGAAAATTGACAGCAGGTGCTCCAATACACTAATGAAATTGAAGCTCAACATCAACAAATGTAAGACAAAAACTGATCTTTTGTTTAAACAATGAACAGCTGAACGTTGATAGGATTCCTGCCTGGTCAAAACACATGCACGACACTGGAGTACAAAGTATTTTCAACAAAAAAACGGAACGTACATCAGCAAAATCAAAATCTATCCGATACGACTGAATATTTTAATGACTGCCATTGTCTACCTCCAATTAAAAATTTCCTAGAGTAATGTGTTCAACTGAAAAGTTACAGCAAAAACATTATAAACAATAATTGGAGATCTAAAAGTCGGTTTTGTTATTTCTCATCCATGGTATGTTTTAGTGATAAATGGGCAGCAACGTAGAATTTTGTTTGAAACTATTGACAGATCACCAACAAATGTACAGTCCTATGTACACATGACAATTAGAACAGCCTGACTGCCTAGAGGTCAATCTTTTGCCGAGCTGCAGCTGCCTCCGGGGCGTGCTTTGGCATCACATCTTCCACCAGACGAATGAATTCATCCTTCTCAGAACAGCCTCTGCAATTCTCGCCCCAATCAGATAAGATCTGCTTAAGTTCATTCACTTTGAGCTTCTTCAGGTTGACCTTTGCAAAGTCGAACGTCTTTTCTGCAAACAGAAAGAACATTTTGATATTAAAGCATGTGGATTTACATGCTTCTAAAAAAAATTCAATTTTGGTAAATATGACATAGAAATACAGAATGACACAGCTGAGATTAACAATATTTACTACTTCAAATTATGAAGGACTAACAAAACTCATTTAACTCCATCTCACAGAAAAAAAAATGGAAATCTGTGACCTACTAGCATTTCATAAATTTATAGCATTACGGCTGCAATAAACAAATAATGATTGTGTTTTTCAACCAGTTCGTGCCTACACCACAATTCATGTGAAGTTTAGTTCCGCTAGAACACTATCACACAAGAATAAATAATTCTTATAATGAACCAGATTCCAGTGTACTAGATTTTGCAGTTCCTTAAGTGCACAAAGCATATCAATTATACAGATTAAACACTACATGTGAGAGTGAATGTCATGTCATCTACCCCAGCAATCTGATCTTCTACCACCTGACAGCGTGTATTCGTTTATTAGCCAAATTCACTAAGGGCTGCATGTAGAACAGAACTCTAATGAAGACTGACCATATCTGAGATCACAGATCTGCTCGTCCATGCGGTAGAGCTTCATGCAGACTTTGTCAGCAGGCATGGACCAGCTAACTGGCTTCGACATCTCACTCAGCATTCCAGTTGCTGATTCTTCCAATCCACCGACATAGTAACACTGTTGCCATAGAAACACACACACAGATATGAAGCAAACCAATGAAAACGAAAGTCTACATAGCATATTTCTTAACCATTTATCGACCGAGGACAATCAGGGACATAGGATTTCCCATACCATTTCTACACACTTTGGTCAGTAGAGAGTCAAATATAAAAGAAGAAAATTACAGTCAGAGAGATTAAACAAAGAACTACACTAGAGTGGCTTCTATTGTAGCATATAACAACAACAACAAATTTCCTGTGCAACAAATCTCCCCACAGATGGTGGTTCTCTGCACTTCTATTAGACAGCACCGAGCCTTTTCGATGTGGGTCCTGCCATCTGGAATGCCCCTCCCATTAGCCTTGTGATCGATGGCTATGTTAAACTTGCCTGCTTTTATAAGTCACTCAAATCTTACTTTTCTGTGGCTGGGCTCGGAGTTCCTCTGAGTATGTCTCTTGAAGAGGCGCTATAAAAATTCTTGGAATAAACAAATGCCCAAGTGCTGTTTGATGTAGACTTCATATTACCATGACATTGTACATCACAGACAACTGTATCCAGCATCAAAGGCATTAACTGGTGTCACTGGGGTCTGGGCTGAGAGAGATCGAAACTTGACAGAGTCTTACCAAAACAGCATGTCATACAAGAAGCCAACACTATAGTCTAGCTTGAAATGCTTTTAGAGTAATAGCAAGCACAGTTAATGTACAAGCAGAGCATGCAAAGTCAGTACGGTAACTAAATGCAATTTTATCAGAAACAACATACCCCTCAGTATGAAGTGATCACTGAGCTGGCGAAAAGCTAACCTTGAGAAGCATGAAGTTTTAGCAACTTCATATCTCAAACATAAAAAGTAGGAAAAATGGAGGGACAAGAGGAAAAGAACAAGAACAAAAGGAAGACCACGACAGATGATGTTGGACACGATGATGACGGGGATTGGATACCAAAGACTAAAGGAGAAGGCCCAGCGGAGGGAAGAGTGGTGACATTGGACAGCTGAACCTGCCTAGGGGCAGAGAACCAGAAGAAATCTCAAACATTAAAATTTAGAGCAGAAGTCTTTTCTCTACCTGTCTGATATTCCAACTGACAGTGTCTATTAAAGCTATTAAAGTACACATTTAATAGCCTAAATACCTAGAGAACCATGTGATGATGCGAACCAGAAATCTTGAAGTGATTTTTTGGACTGGTAGGGAATACTGAATTCCCGACTTGGCTTGGGAGGCAAGCCAACTAATCACTATACAATGCACACTCAATTAATGGTTTAAAAACATAAATAAAGTGTGCTTACAAATCGATTGTCATCTTTCTTAGATGTCTTACACATCTTTCGAAATTCTGTCTCTATCTTGCCCGGATTACTTTTCGTCGCTTCATCCAATGTGCTGATGAATTTTGATAGGAATTTAACACAGACTGCAAACAGACATTCAAAATGTAAAGGATATGCTGTAAATTCATTCTTCAAAGACAATACAATTTAGTATACTTCATCTGAAATTATTTACAGGACTTTTAACGTACTTGTCGTTGACAGCAGTTGACAAGGAAAATACTTAGTAAGACATTTATGAAGCAGATCTATGGAAGATTGTGTTAACCACATAGAACAAGTGCTCTCACTTCTTTAATTTTTATAAATCCAAGTCTGTTGCCAAATCATTCCTATGATATTCTCAAAATAGTACCATGAAAGTCCTTGCAAATCACAAGTTCAGTCAAATTTCAGACGTAAATGCACAACAGCTTGTGTCATGCCTTAATCAGATTATTTGCAGCCCTTTTTGTTACAACATCACAAAATCCATCTAGTAGAAAACATTTATGTCATTTAATTGCTAAAACACAGATTAAATCATCAGACATTGTCAAAGAAAGCTGTTTGATACTGTGGCTCAATCATATTCTTTGGAAACAATGTGCTGTAAAAAATAATAGAATAAACTAAAAACAAATTTCACTTTCTAGTCTTGAATTTAAAGGTTTCAAGTTGCTGTGCACAGTTAAAACAGAGATCTATAGATCTTGCAATGTGAGCTTGAATTATGCAGATCGCAAGTCATATAAAAGACGTATAAAAAGAACCAATACTTCCATTCTTACAAGCAGGAAGCGCTAAACTACATGGACTATTACACACATAAGGAGCTTGTAATCATCATCCTTATAATTCTATAGCTTCAGTGCTTCTTTCCAACAGACGGCCGCTGACACGATCAAACAATGCACGTAAGAAAATGCAACTTTGAACAAAACTAAACATTAATTATCTAATTTCAGTAGAACTTTTCAATCTAGTTGACAGCCTTTTTACCATACACTCGTAATCCTAATCTCCAAATTTCTAAGTGCCACTCGAAAGCTGAGCACAGGGCACCAGCTTATTCACAAGCGCTACATTGAGTCAAAAGGGTTGTCCGTAAGAATAGTCCGCGGTGGTCCGGGTCGAGTTACCATAGGATCAGAGTGGCGGGACAGCTATTAAGGCGGGTGTCGTCTTGGTCGGGAATTGGGCGAAACTATAGTATCCGGGACCGATGTTTATAACATTGTCTTTGTATAGTATAGTATATAGAATCCAATGACGACACTAACCCTAACACTAACCGACCCTCACGACGCTTAATCTGACTCTAACCGACCCTCACGACGCATAACCTGACCTAACCGACCCTCACGACGCATAACCTGACCCTAACCGAATTGGAAATTTCCAATGTTATAAACATCGGTCCCGGATACTATAGTTTCGCCGGGAATTGGAGGGTGGAGGATCAGATGAGAGAGAGTAAGAGCTCTTGAAAAGGAGCGTCTTCAGTTTCGAATGAAAAGCCCGAGGTGTGATGGATAGAGGAGCCTGAGGAAGGTGATGGTGTGTGATTAGTAATGGTTGGATCGGAATTCAGGAGGCAGATCATTCCAAAGGCGTCGTGCTGAGTTGGATATGGCTCGGTTGACCGGCGGTCGAGAGAGAGAGACTAAGACAGGCGGATCGGATGATTTAGTGTTCGCTCAACACAAATTATTGCAAATTAGAATCATTTAGATTATAAACCTTCGCAGTTGTCTTCCGTGGCTTCTGTGATCTTTTTACCACTAGCTGTGGCCAGCATCAACGAGATTATCACAAAGATGAATGTATTTGTCGATAACAGAATAGTCGTTCTCGGTCGCCGAACACTGGCGCAGTCAACGTCTTTTGTTCGTTCGTGTGCCATATTTACCAACTGAAATTATTCGTAATAAACAAAGAGATATTTAACACTCTGGCAGGCAGAAAAGATGACAAAAACTAGGTTCGTTCAGAATATAATTCAACTGAATAAGAAATAAAACGTTCAACTGAAAGCCACGCGCATTAAATGGATAACCGGCGAAATCATCCTGTCGCCTTCTCATTGGGCCACGTCTTCTCTCTAATCTGGTTCCCCACCTTCCACGCACGCACAAGTAAGTAAGTAAGTAAGTAATAATAATAATGTTAAATAACGTTAACGAATAAATAATATCCGAATTTCTTAAACCAATTCTACAAAGAGTCCTTACAAATTAGTTGGGTCTACTCTACTGTATTAATAAAAATAAATAGCTGTGCCATTCGGAAAGCACTTCTGAAACGTGAACTTCTGCCCAAAATTTGTTTCCGAGTACGCCTCTGCACATATACTGGTACCCTACACTTAAAAATAGCGCGTCAACAATTTTCAAGTCGAGGACAAAGGTTCAAAGGAGACTCAAAGACTAATAAAAGTAACGCTTCAACAAATAGCGCGTCAACAATTTTCAAGTCGAGGACAAAGGTTCAAAGGAGACTCAAAGACTAATAAAAGTAACGCTTCAACAATTTTCAAGTCGAGGATTACGCAGTGGTGTAGTGGGGCGGGGACGCGGGGGGACGCCGTCCCCCCACTTTTTGCAAAATTCTTGCAAGATTGCACTTTTTGCTACAGTTTCTACATTCAATTTCCAGGCGTCCCCCCACTTCAATTTCCAGGCGTCCCCCCACTTCATTTTTTAGGACTACACCACTGGGATTACGTCAACGACTCAACGGTACTAAAATAAGAGCATATAATGCTTCTGAATTCCGATCCTTTTCAGTCCCTCCATCATCATTAGGCTTACTAATCACACACCACCTTTCTCAGGCTCCTCTATCCATCACACCTCATGCTTTTCATTCAAAACTTAAGACACACCTTTTCACGAACTCTTACCCTGTCTCATCTGATCCTCCGCCCTCCTATTCCTGGCCCAGACGACACCCGCCTTAGCAGCTGTTCCGCCCCACTGATCCTATGGTAACTCGACCCGGACCACCACGGACTACTCTCACGAACAACCCTTCTAACTCAACGCAGCGCTGGTGCCTCGCGCTTGGCTTTCAAGTAGCGCTTTAGAAATTTCGAGTTTACGAATACGATGAAATCATTGCATTGGCAGCCCATCAAAATCAAACGATTTTCGTGACTGGGCTAAGTGTATTTTTATCTGCCTGTTCTCACTTAGGATAGTGCTTCTGAATGGTTCATCCTGGGACTAATATTAGGATGAACCGAGAAATGTACATGTAGTCCACCAACTTGCTGTTGCATTAGATTAGATCTTATTCTAATCTAACTCCTTACAGTCCTCCTTGTTGCCTGCGATCATCAAGTACGAGTCATTCAGCCGAGCCCCACCGCAGAACAGTTTTGGGCCCTCATGCATTCTATGCCTCTGCACGAAGGGAATGTAACCAACTTCCGCCCTATTTGTAGCTCAAAATTCACTTTTTCCCTTTAGAAGCGCTCAAAATTCACTATTTCTCCCTGGCTTGGATCTCTAACTGCATCTGCTCCTGGCGAATGACTATCCATGCCTCAGATTCACATTTCCGGGTGACCTTGTGCGTACATTACAAATTTATTCAGTAATAAGAATAATAACTGACAATTCCATTTGCATGGAGTCTGATGCTGAATTGGCATCAATGGAAAAGGGATATCCAAACAATTTAAAGTCTAGTTCATGAAAAGCAAAATCATCAAACCGGGACTGGATGGGAACTTTGCATTCAAGTGCCAGGTATAATTTTTATGGGCTGGATCTGGCCCTCAGGCCATACGGTGCCCCACCCCTTGCTGCATCTATTCAGGAACCCAAAATTCTTTGTATAACTTTTAAAATGTATATGCTATGTAACTCTTAGGATTTAGGTTGATTATTTTTATGTAAATTATATTGCCATTGATGATGACGCAATAAGTTGTAATTACAATAATTACTACATGTGCATAATAGGGAATGTAATCCCGGGGCACTTGCTCAATCCCGGGATTCCGGGATTATAAATGAGTCAATCCCGGAATACCGGGATTGGCTTATAATGGCAAATTAAAAAATTCTTAGACATAACATAATAGTAGGCCAAATACAGTAAAGCTTTCTCTTTGCTTTAGGCACTTCAACGGCGATCAATTATGACTCACGGCAAGGGCTTTAATCATTGGTCCCTGGCAGCAGCGGGGTTTGTTTGAAACTTGATAGTGATAGGCCTACAACAAGTGGCTTCTATCCCCACTAAGCAAACAAGTTAGACCCCTCTCCTCCCCGCCCTGACCTGCCCTCTCATGCCTCTCCTTTGACCTAGATTGCCGTGATTTGAGCTCATTTCAGATTCCCCCTCTTTAACTGGGCTTAAGTTGCAATCACTCTGAATAGGGTTACTAACCTCTGCATACGACGACCCGGAATTAGGTCAGACGATACGAGGTGACCAATGCACCGAATGACCACAACGAGAGGAACACAACAGGTAGCATGCTAGCCAAGATTCACCAGTGAGTGACTGATCTTGCAGGCTAGCTTAGCTGCAGTCCTCTCATATTAAGGCAGCAAGAGCCCGTCTGTATGCTGTCCAGGTCCTTTCACTCACTAATCGGCGTAATTATACGGGCGGGGGTGTCATCAACACGCGTCAATCGGAGTTAGGCCCTTTGACGTGGCAGGCCTAGTCGGTCAGCTCTGCTAGCATCTGTTTATCTTCTATCAGTCAACTGAATGGTGTGTGGTTGATTGTTGTGGACTGTGGAGGAGTCTATAGTCTGTATACATGAACCAAGCAAGGAATGGGAGGGAGCAAACGGAAACCTCCTGCCTGATCACTCAGAAACGCCTACCTCCAGTCACCCCTCTGGGCTTTCTGCTGGCCGCCAGCTTACCTTCATTAGGGCGTCAGCTTATCCGCCGTTTTGGCGTCTATTGACTGAGGAATTGTTGCAAAAATTGGTCAAGTAATTTAGTAAAAAATCCGAATTTTCGGTAATCCCGAAAAACGGGATTCCATGTGTGTCAATCCCGGGATTACGGGATTGTAAAATGTCCGGGATTCCCGGTATTCGGGATCCCGGGATTACATTCCCTAGTGCATAACAAGGCAAACTTGGAAGCAGTGGTTGGAATTAATCAGATTTCTTAACAGGGCTTTGTAAAGCCAGGTTGAGAAGAGATTGCAGAAGATAAATCTAAGCAGCAAACAATGTTGAAGCTAATGAAGGTAAGGCAGTCAGCAAGCAAGGTGCTGTGCATTCAATTATACAATATCTCTATTTGTATCGTCGTGGAGGTATCCAATCCGTCTAGTTTTTAAACAGATTCTTGTTCTACTTCTCCATCAACTCTATCTAACTACATGTATATTTCTGATTCTTTTTGATTTCCTGTGCTGCTAAAAATGGTCAAATAATATATAGATATATATATATCATATAATTCACAGAATAAAAAATTATAATCCTCAGATACTCTACTCTGGTCAACAACAGATTAGTAGTTTCGGATAACTCCACCAAGAACCATTGTAGACATTTCCATGCATTACCGTAATCAATCCGTTCAATATATGTCAACCGAGTCCATGCTTCACACATTCCTCTCTCCAAATCGTTCTCCTTTCCGCATAAGCCCCTAAGCACTCCAATCTATTATACATTTCATGTTCCACATCCTTTCAGTACATCTCGCCACATTTACTTTTTAATTCCCTATTTCTTACATTTGCTATAGCGCAACTTCAAGCTCTTTACTCAGAAGCGCTACCAATTACAGCACGAACACTGCATTGGAATTTCATGCCGAAGCGCACAAGCAATTGCAAGTGAAGGACATGCTTCAAGGTCGCTATGCGGCAGCCTGAGGTGGATTTGAACCTGGAACTACAAGGCACCAAACCCACCACGACAAGCGGTAGTGTAGTGGTTCCTATTCCTGTCAGAACACTGTACATCTCACTCACAGCATCCCAGATCCAACTCGCAAAGCATGGTGCCCTTCATGTGGCAAAATAGATGAAAGAAACACCACATCTGTTAAAACTCTTAACGATTATAATTATGCGTATAATATGTCATATCGTAGTCATAGCAGAACATAATAAAGAAACAAACTGCTGTGCAACAGTCGTCACAAGGCACTCTAGAATTCATTATTCCACCCAATATTAAAACCATAACGTTAACCATTTTATTGTTCAGACTGATAAAGTAAGCATGCAAAAGCTACTCAATATAACAATGGTCCAGTTTAGTTTCCGGATTATTCAACATGCCATGACGGACGATACCAAAAGCGGGCATGCGGAATCTAACAAACAGCCAGTTGGTCGAAGCGCAGATGCTCAGAGACTTGTAGAAAACACAGGCGCAATACAACAATTTTTAACGAAACAGCACTTAAAAATAATTTTAATCGATGAAATATATATATAAAAGATTATGCAGTTTACAAGGCCAAGTCAAAGAAATGAAACGAACAACCTTTAGCAAAGCATATAAGAAATATATTCGCAAAGAAATTCATGAGCCAAAAGACAATTCTTAGTTACATCTATCGAGAATGAAGGTGGCACGTTTCGAAGTTGTAATTCACATGTTACCGTGTTAAACTATAAGGTTTGCATAATCTACATAAAAAACTGGCAGACATAAATAGAAGTTGAGTGAATTTTTTCAAAGATCAGAAGATGAGATTTCAGCAGTGTTAAATGCATCTGAACTTCATACAAGAACAGCAAACAGATTTCAATTAATCTGTGATCAAATACTGTTAGACTTAGGCTTTAAATTCATCCTAGTAACAAAATACCAAGGGGTTTCTATAAGCTATCAAAAGCTTGAATATCTGAATTTAGTCTGTCTCTCGAAAGTACAGTGACTGTTTTATTCCCTAAATTTAAAGTAATGGCGAAAGATTCTTTGAGTAGCCTGAACGTGTTGCTCTAATGCAAATCTACAATCGAAGTTTTGATACTGAAGCATACAGTTCTCATAAAACCTTCACTTTTCGAAGCTGCATTAACCCTTTAATGCCGAGATGGTAGTAAATGGTATGGGAAATCCTATACCCTCCGGCATTAAAGGGTTAAACAAGTTCATAAAGCCAGTAGTTTTAATTTTAAGCAACATTTAACTGGGCTCTGTTTAACATATAAAAATGTCTTTTTCAGCATAAACAGTAGCATAGCAAAAAATAACTTTGCTCAATACACTCAAAAAGTTACAATATAGGTTTTCAAGTGAAGAACTAGAAAATGCTCAAGAAATGATTTACTTGCGCTACACAACCAGTAACTCTCAAGAACTGAATTCAAGGAGCTTACGTCAAGTATTATTTGATATTCAAATCATAATCAAGGCTTTCAAATCACAACCAAAAGTCCAAAGCCAGCAAGTGTTTTGCAATGCTCACTGAATGGGATGATGCAAGTGTCGAAATGCCACTTGTCGGCCATCTTAACCCACGGCCATGAAGTTCGCTGCCAAGTCAAGTTTTTACCTACTGCAGTCATCTGGATAATCTGACTCCAGCTGCGTTCTACATGGAGCCCTTACTTAATGCAGCATGTAGCTAAACAGAGTGCGGATAGCACATTGAATTGTCCTACATTCAATTTAACCATAATTCCTCCAACAATCCAGAGAAAAGTATTAATTTTAATGAATATTCAGCTGAAAGGAATACATGAGTGAAACACATTAGGACCTGCAGAAGATGCGTCTACAAACAAACAAGATCGGCCGATTGAGAGAAAGATAGAGAGAAAATGTCTTGTTAAGTTAGTCATGTGAGATGCAAGTGAGTATTACTACGCCCCCTCCTCCTCCTCCTCCTCCTTCAATGATTCATGTTAATATCGGAAAGAAATGCACTAACATACAGCGTTCAACATTAGCGAATAAATCGTCTCTGTTCTGTGAATCGTTTCGCCTATCACCACCAAGTCCTCGTTTCACAGGTACAGCAGCAGCAGAACATTTATTAAGATAACCAAAGCAGATCTAAGTTCCTCTACGGCGTTAACGACGCTACGCAGCTTCTGTTAAGTTCTCCTCCGGCTGAAACCATCAACAAGAGACGATCTCACATAGCTTCAAACATGTCCACCCTCTGCTTAGTGTTGCCCTGTCGGATTTGCTTGAGGGTCTTGTACTTGTCGCGACCCTGCGACTTGTTCTGGACGTGCAGAATGTCATTCTGGGTCTGCCTGGTGTCCAGCTTCGCAGCAGCCAAATCAGCGCTCAACGACTACAAAAACAATTTAAATAAAAATTACTTTTTAAAGGTTTGCACGACATTTTTTCGGCATGAATTAATCACATGTAAGTCAACATTTGTCAAGACCAGGATCTGATGGGCAGTACAAGCTAATTCCACAGCCTCTAATCCACGGAGATCAAACATCATAAACAGTTCGGGAGATTTTTCTTGAAGGGGTGCTACATAAATTTCCAAATAAATGAATAAAAATTATAAGAGCCAACTAATTTCTTCTAAGCAATTCACCTTCATGCAGTCTCTGTCTGCATCTGATTTTCTTTCAGTCAGTCGCTAAATACACAAAGTGACATCAACCATTCTTCTGTTTCTCAACTGAAGACTATTAATACGCTGATGGATGAAGGTAGCATCGTTGTTTCTCTCTTACCTCAAGCTGTTTGCTGATGCTCTTGTTTCGCTCTGCCTCCGTAATCCTGCTCTCCTCCGGGCGTGGAATCACTTCATCTTCATTGGTGGTCAACTCATGGCCTGCACACATTATCAGCAGGATCATCATTACAGGAAGCAATTACTACAGCGAACAATGGCAGCTCGTAAACAAAGCCAACACATATCATATGACTGCAAACACATCCTGTTTGGAGAAGAATCTAGGTCCTTGTTACACTGATCAATCTTATAGCACAGCAGAGGTACAAAGCACAACGATTCACTGATATAGTGAATAGTGATCAACCAGGTTTCCTCAAATTCTAACACAGCCTCATTTTAAGTCAATAGAAATTTCAAGAGCTAAGTTGTTCTGCAATAGCAGTCAGTAGATTGGATTATAAGGGAAGTCAAACAATCCAAACCAACAGCTTTGACAACAAGGTTTCTGTTCCATTATTACAGACATCAGAATCAAACCAGAAACAAGGTTTCATAGTTCAGTCAGATGAACAATAAACAGCAGCGAAAATTCTAATCATCAATGCTGACAGCCAATGAATTTGACAAACCTAGTTGTACCAATGAAATATATACATCATCCAAAGTTTGCATCCATAGACAAACCGTCAACAACAACAAAAAAGACCATCCAGTAAGATTAAATACAAAACTTGTTTGATTCAATGGCATGCAAACCCCAAATGCCGAAGTACCCTAGTAGAATCCTGCAAGTAAGGAAAAATTAAACAAGTAATCTGCATTTTCACCGGTCAGGCAAAACATGTACGACATAATAAATAAACAATGGTTGACAACAATAAATGCTCTGTATATTTGAGGGCATATGGAAATATGAGTCACGGTTCTTACATCAGCATATAACAAAACTGTTGAAATTCTCCTATTTAGATCTCAATTCAGTACGACTACTCACTGTGGCTCCGTGCACTGTCATCATCATCGTCGTCGTCATCATGCTCCGAGACGTGTAGGGCACGTGGGGTGCTGACGGCCTCATGCAGCGCCTTCTGCTTCTCCTCCATCTCCTCATGAGCTCGCCTCAGTTCCTCCTGAAGTCTCCTAGTCTCCCCTTCCTTTTCTCTCGCCTCCTCCATCTGACGCTCCATCTCAGCCTGCGCCTCCGCAGCCTCTCTTTCCTAAGCAACAACCATCCGGGAATACAAAACTGGTGAGATGAGACGAAAATAAACTGACGAACAACAGCAGCATATGCATTCACCAATTAAAAACATCAGTCAATCATCAGTCCACACACACACACACATCATACGGTTGCTTGGCTACTTATGCTCACCACGGATCAAACCTTCATTAATTCAATTCAGCAGATACTACACCATTTTTTAAAAGTTCTGATGACAATGGTTAACCATACACACGAAATTCTGACTTCACTCATGACAGAGGAACCATTCAAGAAGTTGCAAGAGACCTGAAGAGAGTAAGAGACTGACCCTCACAGTTCCTTGCAACAGAGAGAGAGAGAGAGAAGAGAGAGAGAGAGAGAGAGAGAGAGAGAGAGAGAGAGTTGCAGCAGAGCACTGATCAAGATTTATAATTAGTACACGGTCACACAGATGCTTTTCAAGAACTCTTACCCTGTCTCATCTGATCCTCCACTCTCCAATTCCGGGTCAGACGACACCCACCTTAGTAGCTGAGAGAGAGAAAGACAGAGAGAGAGAGAGAGAGAATATATGCAGAGAGAGAATGCCTACCATTTTCTCTCTTTCCTCCTTCTCCAGGTGAGCCGCCTCCTCTGCCATTCGTCTGGCCTCCTCTGCCCTCAGTCTCGCCTCCTCCAATCTATGTCTCTCCTGCTCTGCCAACCTCATTCTCTCCTCCAGTGATGTCGCCATTTGCTGAGACTTCTCCAGATCTGAAAACAGTCAAACAATCGGTTCAATAAAAACGGAACACAAACTTTACGAAAACAAATATGATAATAGTCATTCACCCAAAAAGTTCAGTTTATATATATATGTACCATTTTCAATTGCTAAGACTTGAAACATAGTTTAAAAACGTCTAACTTCACTTCCCAAAGAGCTTACACACCACTGCAAATCTAATGACCACCTAAGGTAATTTTTAAGAAGTCTTAATTTGTGATTTCAAACTCATATATATACCAAGAACAGATGGTGCATCTCGAGTCCATCATTCTGGTAACCATTAAGGTAACCATTAAGGATAGGTTCAAATTTGACCCCATATAAACCAGATTGATATTAACGCTAATCAATCGCTTTATAAATTTAGTCACCTCAGACATTTACGCTTCCCATGCATGCTATGTGGTTGTGCTGGCTAACATTGGTCATAAAATGGATATGGTGTAATTCCGTTCCAGATAAGTACACAACTTACCACGCTTGGCTTTTTCGTACTCTTCCTCGTACAGTCGCAGACGTTCTTCCATCTCCTTCCTCTGCCGCACGGCATCTTCGCGGTGCTGTCTTTCCTTTGCCAACTGAGCTCTAAACAAACACACAAAAACCCTCAGATATTACTTAACCCAATCACTCATCACATATCAGTCCAGTATGAAAGCAAAAAGTCATATCGCAAATATCATCTGATCACTTTGATTGTGCTGCTGTCATAATGCAAGAGGCATGAATTGACCCTTTGAGCAAAAAAGTTATAAAAAAATTGAAAAATGCACTGGACCAACAGTTGAGCTGAGCAATTCATTAATTCACATTCCAGGGCATTTCCTCAAATATAGAATTCCAATAAGTACAAAACTCGTGGATATGAGAAAAATAAGCTGAAGGACAACACATGCATATTCTATTAACTGCACCAAGCACATGCAAACGCAATTAAAAGTTAAAATCGATCACTCACCTCTCAGCAAGCTTGGCCATCTTCTCCTCCTTTGCCTGAGCCTTCATCTGCTGGACTTCAATAGTGTCTGGCTTTCGCCTTCTCATGTAGAGCTCATGGTTGCCCATACACAGCGCCAAGATTCGCTTGTTAATTCGCAGACGAGATGCCAGGAAAACAAAATCCTAAAATAATTGAAAAAATGATCATGTCACGCAGCGTTTAACCCTTTAATACCGGAGGGTATAGGATTCCCCATACCATTTACTACCATCTTGGCATTAAAGGGTTAAGAAGCTCTCAGGAAATTTCTACTTCGGTACAAGTTAACACAGAGATTATCTTAGTGTGCTCTTAAGCAGATCTATAGATACAACATACATCAGATTTCTGTAACACAATATGAATTCATATAGTTATGCTTGGACTTTCATTAAAAATTTCCAAGAAACATAGGCACACCATAATAGCAAAACAGATGGATGCTGAATACAGAAATTCAACTCAAGGCTCGTAACCGAACCTCTTGACCTCTCCTCTAAGCCCCCATGTCAGATATAACGTAAAATCATATTTATCAACATTAGACGTTGAAATAATCCTTTGGGCTCCCATATGTGGCTCAGTGAGCAGTTCTAAACATTGCCACTAGTAAGATTTTTGCCAGAACATCCTGTATTCATCACAGCTTTACGACTAAATAATCTTTTGTTTAAAACATAATAAAACATGTACACAAATGATAACTATATATTTCCACATCCAATAAAAAAACCATGCAGTATGGCAATAACATGTGCACGTGTGTGGGCACGATTAACAGAACAGATTTGTCTATAATTGATGCTTAGCACATTTATATTTAGAAACATAACGCAAAAGGCACTCATCAACTTCTCTTCTAATTCACTAGTGTCCAGTTGTCCACCTAACCCCCTGTTGCCAACCAAAAATCTCATCCTGCCTCAATGCAACTCTCTGATTTTCCAGACAACTCTGCACCATAAGGTAAAGACAGATAGATGCAACACAGCAAGGTTTTCAATAGACACATCATATCACTAAACATTCCTCCACAGTTCTCCTGATGTTCAAGGTTTATCTTTCAGCTCATCTCAAGATTTAATTAACTCATCAAAAATCTAACAAAACCATATTACTGTATCTTTGAGATATTAAAAAAAACATTATAATCCAGATACATACATATATACATTTGACAGTGCAGAGAGGCATACACAAATATCACAATAAACTGTAATAAAAAACCAAAAACTAAAATAAAAAGTAGTAAACAACACAATAAGAAAAAAAAGCTTCTCAGATCACACAGTGCTGTTGTGTTGTGAGACCTGTACTAAAATATGCAACATTAACTGTATGTTCTCACATATATACAGTATACACACACGAATTTGGAATCTACTTAGAACCACAAACTCTCAACAGTTCCAAAAACAAATAATGAAAATTGTGTTTACTTACAGGCGCTTTCTTGTCAATTGGTTTAATGACAAACTTCTTATCGCTGAACGAGATATTCCGGATTTCGCTCCAAGGGAAACCGATTTTTGGGGTCAGCCTATTCAACGACAATGATAAAAACAGCTGTCCGTGAAGATGAAGAAACTGACTAATTATTACAATTCATCACCATCAGAACAATCACTACATCAAGAACCAACATTCTCTGCCGCAGCAAACAATTAAATGACCACGTTTAATTTTCGGTCAATTTTCCCAACAGCACATAAAAATTCAAAACAATTCTATGTTAAAAATTACAAATTTTTAACCTTTGCTCTTAGAAGTTTGCGACATGCTTAAATTACCCGATGGATGCGTGCATGCGAGCAGGATACAAGCAGGCAGCCTATGTGACCAGCCGAGAGACATTTGCAATTTGCCTCAGGCACTTGTCGCTTGCCATTTTTCCCCTGCAATGCAAGTCTGGACATCGTCGGCCTTCAGTGACCACTGACTGCTCAACCACATCAAATGTAAGATGGACATTTCGGACAACAAAACAGACTCCTCACGACACAAACAACCGACATCTGGCCATAAAGAAATAAGGAGCTTTTGCTTGCTCAGACAACCTCGGCCTCTCTGTCTGACTATCATTCTACTTGTTACACATCAGTCTGCTTGGAGCATGCTGCATAATCACACACACATGGCAATTATACATAACTACACAACAAACTGGCACAATAATAATTATACATCACCGAAATGTAATGAGCCAATCTACAGTGCATCGTGCACAGCCAATATTACTTAGTTCCAAACATCAGCATTGCTATAAATATAACAATATTATATAGGTATACATGCAACAACATATTAAATTACAGATAGTGTATCATTACATTGTTTGCCAAGCATAGTTTTTGCATAGGAGAAATTTGCGCAATAAAAACTATGGGCTAAAACAGAAAAAGAAATCACCAGCACAATCAATAAATGACAGAAAGTACAATTAAAATGATGCGAGGCAATAAATGACAGAAAGTACAATTAAAATGATGCGAGGCAACAGAGATGAGAAATAAGCGAACAAGACGACTGTGCTCTCATTAAAAAAGTGGCTACTCACTTGTCCTCTTTTTCATAGACGTTTAGCCCAAGAGCGTCAACTCCGAGCCAGAGCTCACTTCCTTTCTTGTTCTTTATTTCAAAGTAATTGACACCATACATCTCGAGATCCTGAGCGATCTTCAGGTATTCGATCATTGCATCATCCCTACATTGCAAAAAATCATATAATGCACCAAACAATTAGTGTCATAGAACAACCACATGATCCGCAATCCACAATCAAAATTGTCCAAATTAAAATGACGGCACAAATTAAAAACGTGCACGCTCATAAAGTAAAATATGTATTAATGATGTTTTGAAACGTTTCCATTCCTTCAAAGAGAAAGTAAAATATTTCTTAATGATCCTTTGAAGAATTACTATTTCTTCAAAGAAAACTAGACAAAACCACAAAAGGCTGAAGTGTTATCTACAAAATCCTCCAACACCAATCAGCGTAACCTTTCAAAATATCAAATTCACAGTAATTAGTCATTGATTTTAATTCAGAAATCATTGTATCCAGCAACCAACCTCATCATTCCTTTGTGTTCCTTGTGCCAAACGACGACCTTCTCAGTCCACTGCTCTCTCGTTAAACTGTGCTGATCGTAAACTCTAAGAGATTAAATAAACAAAACAGAACTTATAAAACAATCAATTACATTTTCAACATAAGAATTTCCTTAAAAAATTCCTTGATGACACTAAAAGACACCCAACATGAGAATTGACAGTTAATTACCACACACATGTCTCACACAAGAAAGGCCATGTAACAGACATGAGGGTGAACACAACACTCACATATTGCAACTAATACAAGTTTACGTGTCTGCGGTTCTTATCGAACCTCAAAAACGATAAATTCGATGGCAATGTCCCTCGTTGCAATTAAAACTTTCATGACTTAAAACTCAACATAAGACTGCACTTTAAGTGTAAACGTACAGCTAATTACCAACACTTAAGAGGCTGCACTGGATGCAAGGCTGAGCATTTATACAAATTTATATTTTTGCATATATTAAGACTTATGTGAACCTTTGCACAGTGCCCACTCTTTTCCATCATTCACGCATGTAAGCGGAAGGCAGAAGAGAAGAAGTCACAGCGGAAAAACAAGAAAAGATAATGCGAAGAGTAGGCAGAGAAAGACATGTATGCATAAATAATAATAATAACGACAATTTATATGGTGCCGTAACGCGGCCATACCGCTACAAGGGCGCCTCACAAACAGCTAACTGCATAATCATCATTCAATGACAACTCTTGGAAATACAAAGTCTGCAATATTTACCTCTGTGGCAGGAGTCGATCATTCGCAAGGAATCCCTCTCCGTGTGATTCTTCATTGAAGTCTCCGTACTTGGCCTGGACAGCGTAGGACGCCAGCAGAACGGCGGTCTCCGGTGGACAGTAGATCTCGTCATTCAAAATGTTCTCCTTCACTTGCAGGAAAAACATGCGCTAAAAACACAACAACAAAAATATAGATATCTCAATTACCACACACCAATAATATCACACCATTAGATAATGAAACAAAAAACTATTTAAAACTAATTTGCCAGAATAAATCCAAGAATCACGCATTCATTCAATGATTATGAGGACTTATATCGCACTTCTTCAAGGTGACACTTGGAAGCGCACCCGACCAAAGGGCGACTAAAGAAGACAGTTTTAAGATGAACATAGAGTCAAAGTGGACCCTGGGAGACAAGTGCAGCACCATAGAGAGAACCACTGAAAAGCACAATACTGCTTGGTAGCTGCACGTATGTATGCATGTATTATGTATGTATGTATGCATGCAAACACATATTGGGATCTACAATGTTCTACATGCATGTGACCTTCGTATAAAGCACTTTTAAGGACTTCTCAAGTGTTCCGAAATAGCTGTAAAATAGATACAAGTTTTTACTGGTCATTCTCTGATTACAAGTCTCAGCAAAAGATTTAGAACACCACATACATCCTGACCTTTAACTAAGCCACTCTCATCATCACCTTCATCGTCACTGTCATCATCCACACTATCATCATCACCGTTATCATCACTGCTATGATTCACAATGTCATTGATCATCATTATCATCAAAACAGACCTGTGTGACTTCTTGAATCAGTTCTTCTGAAACATCTTCAGGGAAAAACTTGGCACGAAACCTGAACTGTAAAGGCGTCTCTTTCTTTACGTCTTGACTCATAACCTATCATGCAAAAACAAAATTAGCTATCAACCATCCAAACACTGTAGAATTTCAAACCACGTGTAGCAAACATTAAAATAACTGCCAGTAACAACACCAGGCATTGCTTGCCGAATATACAGCAGCATTACTGAATGATGTCTAATGCATGAAAAGCATTGTTCTAAAAGTTCCCAACAGCTAAATCAAAAACCGTTTGTCTAACCTTTTTGTTGAGTTTAAGCCATGTACTGAAGCCCTTTGTGTCCGTATACTGCAGACCAAAAAACCAGATTTCACGCAACCCGATGGTCTTCACAACCTAGAAACAAAGCAATACATTCTATGAATAAATTTGAACATAACAAATTTAGTATAAACAGCATTAAATTCTGGGACAGAATCATCGATCGTGGCCAAGATTGGCTTCAAAACATATCCTTTTTCACCATAAAAGTTGTCTTTATGTCAATGACTATCAGGGACTCTTCACTGAACAATACAAATGCAAGCTCAATAGAGTCAATACAAGGGTCAAAGTAATTCAGTTACACCAATGAGGTTCAAAGTGTTAACGGTAGCCATTATAGGTGACATCATTAAGAACAACATTTTCCTTCTATAAGGATAAAATATGCATAATTTTGCATATTATTGACACATAAACTTCACAAAACAGTTATCTCCTTTACAGTCAATATTACTACCCTAAGTGGGTGTGAAAGTAGTTCAGGTGCGTCCAGTCTTTTTAAAAACTGTTTTAAAGCTAACAAGTAGCACACAAACATGGAGGGACAGATGTTTAAGCACACAACATGTCAAGTGACAAAATATGAACTCGTAAACAATACAATTATGATGATCACTCAATACACCCTATTTATAAAGACCAAGTGCCCTAAATCAATTAGTCAAAGACAACTGGCCTAAATTCATTCATCAAACACCACTGGCTCAAATATAATTAGTCCAACAAGACCCACTTTAATAGTTAAAGACCACTAGTCCTAATTTAATTAGTCAAGGACCACCAGTCCTAATTTACTCATTCAAAGACCACATCAGCTGCTGCTGGATGCTTACACGCACAACCGCACCTATATTCCTATACGCAACAAATGTCAATTTGAAACACCGTGATATACCAAGCGAAGATGAACAGTGTAATTAAGAAGGTCCAACACCACTCTGAGCACGATCTAGCATATTGGGTTACAAATGACTCACTGAAACGACTGGCTTACCTGGTCAAAGAGCTGCTTTCCAGTGGTGTTTGCCTGGACAGCAAACTCCAGCTCTGCATCCATTGTCATCACTCGCATATTAACCTAGATGAACAAACAGGCAAGAAGATGTATGATGATGATGATGCAGCCCATTAATTAAATCATCGTCAAAGAAGGAACATTGATTCAGAAGTCTGACCCCCTTGTGTGCAACAGTAATGAATTAAACTTAAAAAACTGCTTAGATTATTTCACAAAACAGTCTTTGCATCACTGAACTGTTAACATTCTTTTTTTTAAATAGGCATAGATGAGTGCAAACCCCATTCTTATGCTGCTATATGTATGATCAACATTTGAAAAGAATCCAATAGGACTGAATTAATCGAATAATGACTGCACTTGACACAATGTACGCTTTTGAAGCAAGATGATAGGTCCGCACCAATACTAACAATAAATATCATGTATAGTATACACTGCAGTAGACTCTCAACTAAACACATAACAGCTCTTTCTTCTGAATTGAAATGCCACTGGCAAAAGTTACAAATTTATATAAAGATGACAGAATCTACAATTGCCAAAACTTGATATCAGGACTGAAATCTCTACACTGCTCATGGTCAACATAAACTGGACAGCAAGTTCTGCATATATATCTGACAGCGCTTCATTAAACAATCCAGTAATAATAACAGTTAGCGAAGTGAATATCCAGTGTGGAAACATCAATTGGCATAACCAAGAAAACAGTATAACCATAAGAAATTTCCACTCTGTTTAGAATATCTCCTGACAAATGCCACTCAGTACTACTCTCAATAGCATAGCAAGTTTCAGACAGCAACAGTTACACATAGCAGAGTTCTCCTTACAAAACAAACTTAGCAGAAGAGTAAAGCAACAAAAGCAAAATCATCTGACAGTCCTGAAATCAAGCCAAACGAGGAAGATGGCAACTACAGATCAATTGAACTTGCCACTCAATGCCAAATCTGCATTTTATACTTTTACTCACACAAGCAGTCAAAATTTTATTCATCATTGTCAATCAACACATTTAAATTATCAAAGTAATCCAATTTACAATACAGAGTTCTTACATACACACATACAAAAATATATAATTATAATGATGAACTCCTTAGAGGCATTCCCATCAACACCATGGCAAAATGCTATGGCAATTACATTGTCTCTTCAAGAATTATTAGTCTAAAAAAAAATTCATTCGCACAAGCTGATTCATGACTCACTCATGCGTTTCTAATTACCCTGCCTACTCCTACGTTCCCACCAGTACAACTGTTTTTGTAATTAGCAGCCTATAGGAAAACCACTCCACCATGACATGATGCTACTAGCATCTATCCCAAGGCTGCCAGACAATCACACATAAGTATACCTACATTACACTGTTTCAGAATGTGACAAAACAATTGAAACAACCATGCGGAATGAGTTGTCTTGTTTGAGTAATTGAGTTTTTAAGTAATTCCAACAATCAACATGCAGGAGGTTCACTTCAAACCAAACATCACTCATTCTAGTAATCAGCCAAACACAAATAAAGACATATAATTTCAATCAGGAACTAAACTGCAAGACATTTCTATCGTAATTTTATGTCCAAGCAACACTTTCCTGAATAAGCACATGCCCTGTGCATAGCTTTAGAAATATGGAGTTTAGGAATATTATGACTATTGGACCATATTGTTTAAAATGTCCAGCTTCATGAATACCAAACCATACGCCTGCTTTCCACAGAACTATTGTTTTTCACAAATACTACAACTCTGACAAACCTATATTTAGATCAAGTAACCTCTAATATTATAAACAAAGCTAACAGCAACATGACCAAACATATTAAATACAGCCCAAATTTTATTTATACCACCCACTTGATTTGATATATGTAAACAAATTCTAATTAGGTGTTCAACAATAATTAGCATGTGCAAGGTCAGACTACAAATAAGGGGCAAATGCAAATTTATAGTAATTTTTGATCTGCGTTACAACAGCTCAAAATCTGCGCTAGTACAGCATGACCAGTTACAATATGCTTAGAAAAGAGAGCAAGAATTAGCATCTCAAGTTCCAGCTGTTTTACGATGCCAAGCCAGGCCGTAAACAAGGAGAGAGTTGAACAGAAAAAAACAGCAACAACGGTTTGGACTTTATGCCAGTATCATATCAATAGGCCGTGTGAAGTGCCTGTGTACATTTGGAATACCAACAGTGGCATATGGAAGCCAAGCAGAATATCAGTTTACACTGGCCGCTGTACTTTCTGGTTCTTGGCGTTCAGAGTTTGTTTACATCCTATCAGGAATGACTAACCTGTAGAGCAAAATGTTAATTGGATGCAACTTAGCTACATGCAGCAACCTAATACTGCCTATAGATGCTTAACAATTCCCACAGCTGGAGTTTTCTTGCAAATAATGGACATGAAGTTCATCAACCTGGTCTACTATGATATTAATATTCCGTCAAAGACTTGCAAAGATAGTCAAAATTCTGTAAACTTGTTAAAACAAAAAGCCAGTTTCTTCAAACTCAGATAACTTTGAAGTGAAATATAAATTAGTAATGTACAACAATCAAAGTGGATAGATATCTCATAAAAATATTGCAATTATTAATTTAAATTTGGATCAACATAGAGATTTGTTTAAATTTTAATGCAGGGCCACTGTTTTTGAGCGGATTTGTAAATTATTCAGAAATTTTCTTGATTTATTTGAACAAATATCCTATTAATGCAATGTAGTGGTTGGAACTTAGCAAAAGCAGAGTTCTTTCACATGATTAGCATCCCAACTGGCAAGCACAGGGTTAGAAGTTCAAATCCAGATCAAGATAACAACTGACTCTGTCTCTCTGATGGGCTGGGCTATCAACAAGTCTGCATATGGAGATAAGATGATCATGTGCACAGTGCAAAACTAACCAACTTTTTCTAAGCCAGATTTTAGACAATGAAGAATTGTTCATCTATAGCTGGCAGCTAGAAGTGATCTCATCCATTGATATAGTCGTGGCTCCTCCTCTTAGCCAAGGGATTAGTTACACAGCACTAATCAGACTAACAACTCGTCCAGGAACTTCACGCAAGTTAATGAAATAACTGGTAAAAAGTTCAGTACTAAGACATGCAGACAGAGCACACGTAACAACAGAAATATTAACATTAATGAGCTTTTAACAGAAAGCTGAGGAAAGAAAAACTCTTTATGTTCATGCTGTTAAAAATCAGGAGACCTATATACAAAAAGCTATTTTCCTTTCCACGCTTAATTCTTAAACGTATCTTAATAAATGTTAAAGACAGTATAATCTATAAACATTGTCCTCGAAACAAAGTATCATTTCGGAACTTCTAAAAATTTTCTTTACTGAATATTTTCAAAAGAATAAATATGATTATCAATGCCAACGGCTTGAGGTAACATGAGCATTAAGGAAGTAAGTACTTCCAACTTAAAATAATAGCCATACAGTAAATCTTTCAGTGGTAGTAAAAATATTAGTAAAACAGCCATGCTGCAGCAAAGACAAAATTTTCTACAACTGCTCTAGAGCTGCTATAAGGTTATTTTAATTAACAGACTAGCCACACGACCATGCACACATAAAGTCTATCTTATGCCAAACAGTGCCTTCAATACTTTTTCATCCTTTCTGAACCAACTGAACAGGCCGTGCTTTTCCTGCTGCTCCGCGACTCCTGGCTGATCATCACTTATGTGATACACCGTGGTGTCCTTCGCAGAGAATAAGCAGCAATGAATTGACAAAGAACATGACAAAACACCAAAAGACGCACAAGTGCATTCAACCGAACAATAGATCTATCCAACCGAAAGATCGAGGACAAAATACACCAGAGATATGAAACATATAAACATGTCGAGATTTTTAAAATTTTTATTTAAAACTAATTTCTTTATTTTGAATTTTAGTATACAATGTAATAAACACCAAAAAAGTTGTCCGACAAAAAACTGAAATACTCCCTAGAGCTGTGAAATAGATAACCTTAGCGAACATCCCATAGGTCTATAGATAGGAAGCAAGAATTTAAAAAACTAAATTATGCAAGAGAGTAAAGCAAACTATACTACGGAATGGCAACCTAAAAGCATTGCACATGAAGACATTACTGGCTTTAGAAATATATTTATAATATTGCTACGGATAATCGAAAATTCAATTAAATCGGTTTCGAAAAGGATCATCGGCTAAATACTGTAACTTACAAAATAAATCAAATTCATGTTTTTCAATAATGCTAAAAACTCGTGCATTTGTACTGACTATCCGCTAAAATGCTGCTGTGAGAACAAAATAAATGCAACAAATAAATGGTAGCTGTTACGCTGCGCTATTCACGGCCCATTATATATAAGAAGTCATTGACCCACAGTACAATGGTAGTCTATGTAATTTTATGTATGTTATTGTGATGTGGCACCTTGAATGCAACATCGCCACGCATTATGTCAAAATTTAAACATTTGTGATGGTGAAAATGAAAACCAATATAATTTTCGCTGCCAGTGAACAAGACGAGTTAATTACAGAACTGCCTAAACACTTTTTTTGCCTCGAAAATGTCAGTCAAATGCAATGAATCACAGCACCGCCATCTTTGCTCATAGCCACAAATAGCGACTTTCTCAGGTCAATTTAAAAATTCGAAAAAAGATAATCGGTTCAAAATCAGACTTCTAAAATCGATAACTGGTTTGCAAAAATGATATTAACAACCCAAATATAGGTGACAAGAGCCTGAGACATGGTAAAAACCACTTCAACATTATGAACTCTCTTGAAGAGAAACGACATACACCAAGGATGCAAAACACTGCAAGCGCTCTACGACAATTACAATTTGAAAAGCGATATAAACATAAAACACAGATATAATCTGATGTCTGCAAATATAAAGGAAAGTTTTGTCATATACAGAAATTCCGTCTCAGAGCAAAATTTCAGTGTAATAATAAATAAAACACAATCTTGACGTGTTTCTCATTTTAAATAATTTTATGAACCCTTTAATATCAACATGACCTAAAATATTAGACTAAGAAATATAACACCAAGCCTTAAATGCACTTAATATTAGGCAAGACAGACAAACTACAAGGTTCTTGTTTCATATCTACAAACAGACTATATATTATACGTATCTGATCAATGGCCAATATTGGCCATCCCATAAATATACGAATAAACATACAGGTATAGCAGACGAAAAGCTGAGTAAAGCAATTCTAAAACTACTTACTGTTTTCGGCATCCTGAAGTGTCTAGTTACTCCTCTTCGAGATAAAAGTCGCAATCAAAAACACTGCAAAAAGCAAATATTATAGACATCAACACAGGCAGCGACACTGAAATTTAACAAAATCATACAAAACTTTTAAAATAAAAGCACTTTCTTGACTAAAGTACAACAACAAAAAAGACTATTTAAGTACAATAAAAACCAAAGTGCAGTGACCAATGCATGCCTATTTATGATACAGACAATCAGCTATTTGTATTGTGCAACTTGTAAATCAAAAATCATGGTTGAATAACTGATTCTTCTGTTTTCTTGCAGTCCCATTCTCATTGACCCCTCCCCAGTTTTACAAAGCCATCTTTGAAAGACAAATCATCACCACAGCTGGATCCACTCAGAAAAAAAGTTTCCAGACTATATGCTGGTCTGCTGCTAGTCCCTAAAGGTCTTCAGGAATGATTAATGTGACTCTTGATAAGATATTATTGCTCCTGGGAATACAGGGCAGAGTCCGGATACTTTTAATACTACACAGAAAGTCTTTCAACAAATGCACAATTAAATATCCTCCACTCTTCAACAAACTGTGACTAGCACACCGATCACTACTGTTAATGATACTTCCTGAATTACTTTGATGATGATGCTCTGTGCTAAAGCCGGAACATCCTGTATTTACTTGGTAGCTGTTACATTTCTTAGTCAAGCAAAGGTACCTCAACACAGAGTGATTTTCCATCAGATTCCTACATGTAGTGTGTAGAATACTAGAACTCAAAAACCTCTTTTAACAGAAGCAGAGTCAGTGGCGCCTACACATCAGGCTACACTTGCTGTTGGGCTGCAGGATCTAGCAACTGTATGTTAATGATCATCAGCCACCTAGGGTGCATGCCCATTGCCCACTGGTTTTGCTACTAGTGTCAGCCATAAAACTAGCATTACTTTAAGCAGCTGATGCATACCTTTAGTCTATGTCTGGCCTAAACAAGATCTGTTGCAGTTCTGTTCATCCTTTTCAAACAATAATTAAATTAAGACATTTGCATCCGCTAGGAAGCCCCAAACAGCAGGACAGTTCAAACACTTTCTCATCCAATATCAAGAATCCACCCTTCCAGACAGCTAAATGTTAGCAGCCTTACTCAGTTCCTTAAATGACTCAGAGGTGCAGAGATGCTAAATTTAGTCACTCAACAAAACAAACCACACCAACAGGGTAGGGAAACACGTGCAATGTCGTACGTATATAATGACCACCCATGGCATACATTTGTTCCTTCAAAAGTTCAAGTAAGTATGTAAGCAGTCTTTATGCATCACAAGTGCACAAGTCCAACAATCATCCAGAATTTAAACAGTGTTTAGTATTCTGACACTGGAATATTCAGAGAAACTAACTTACTGTGGATCTAAAACTAATCCACAAAACATTGGACAGTAAAGTTATAAGGATAATAGGCACATGGTAAGTAAGTCATAGACAAACTTCCGGATATCACCCTGGGCTAAACAGATAGCAAAGGAATTATAAAGTTGACACTAAGAATCGAAACGGAAGAAGGATACATGGAAATTTTCTTCTCTACAGCCCACTCGTACCCAAAGAGATGACTTTTATCACATAAAAGTCACAGTAGGCCTACTTACTTATTAGACTCCACAACCCAATTTTAAATTTTGCTCCTTACTAATATACTTTCTCACTTCACAGGGACAACTGCAAAATCATTCTGAAGATACAAAAACTGTAGCCTATAATCGGACATTAATTTGTAAAAATTAACATTAGTCTTAGAATCAAAATCCGATAAGTGAACTTACAAATCCTGCAGGTCTTGGACTAGTCTAAAGTTTCAATAAATATTTCTACTAAAGCGTAATATTACAGATGTGCGTTACGATGTCAATAAATTACTACTAAATTACGACGAGATCGAAAACGTTTTAAAGGCACACAGATCTCCAATTCAACCCACGACGGTTAATCATTAAATTCAAATTCCTTGAAAAATAATCTTGTTTGTCATGAGGTCAAGCGCCCTACCCACGCGAAGCCCGCCGAGCATCCGAGAAAGCAGTTGAAAGGCAAGCGGGAGGGTTAAGTGGGCGAGCGGGAGGGCTTCGCGCGGGCGACGGGCCAGAGGAGGCGGACGAGCAGACGCGGCACTTACTATTAGTCACATCCTGCTAGTCGGTCGGTCGGCCGCCCTCCTGTCTTGCTTTGAGAAGGATGGCCATATGCCGCCTTTACCAGACGCAGCTCTATGCTTAAAAATACATTTAAAACTCACCTCAATTTGACACAGAAGACTTTCCCGCCGATCGTCAAGGAGTCTAGACTGGACAGAGAAAGTAACTCGGTTCAGAGCAGATAAACGAAGAAAAAATATCTATACTTTCTCATCCGACGAACACCGCTCTCCAATCTCTCTCTCCAGTCCACGCCCTCAACGAATAACGGCTTCAACACACGAGCGCATAGCGTTTTGAAGATACTACACCTGATGACGTATTAAACTTCGTTGCATAGCGCCATCATTTGATTGGTGATAGCTGAATGAATGAATTAGCGAATGAATGAATGAATGAATTAATTGATTGTTTACGATAATGAGTCGTCGTTGGGTTATTTCAAATCTACATGTAGGCTACAGCCTTTGCCATGATCTAGAAAATCGATTTGATTTGTTTGAACTGTATGAGTCGTGATCGAATTAGGCCTAGGCCTAAATCGGAAGACGCTGCTTAAGCTGGATTTCTACAGAGCCGTATATTTACGGCTCTGGATTTCTAGAATCTCCTAACTAGGCCATAATTATAATATTATGTCGGCTTACAAGTTAGTTTTGAGTCTTTTGTTGGCTTACAAGTTAGTTTTGAGTCTTTTGACCAGTCATTGAAATTTACACATAGCCTAATAGGCTATAGGGCATATAGACCTAATTATAGGCCTATGTCAATCAGCATGGATTTTAAGATGGAGAGCTTTAATTGGCCTTTAAAATCAACAATTTCATATGCCTGATAAACAGAAGCAAGAGGCCAAGTCCAGACCTGTACAAAACTGGCATTGATAAACAATTAAAGTCCGGAATTTGAAGTGAGACAAGCTGCACATCAAGGTTATTTGTCTAGCCGTGTCGAAAGATTTAGAAAAAAGAAAAATCGAGTGAAATAAAACGTAGGTTAGCTACGAGAGGCTCATGTTCAAGTCAACAATTTCTAATAAAATTTGTGATGGTGTCAAAGCCATGAGCGCTGCAGAAGTTGAACATATATAGCCTACATAGGCTTGAAAGCAAATTGGTCTGCAAACTCATGGGAGACAGGTCAAAGGCTAGACAGGTATGATGGAGCATAATCAAGAAGGCATCGCCGAACAAGGGCAGCAACTCGGTATAGGAGATTCCATGGGCGGAGTTTGGTTTCCGTTCTTGGAGGGCTAAAGCCTCATTGGGGGGGGGGGGGGGGTGGGGGGGGCTAAGACCGGGAAAAGATACCATTTACACGGTAAAAAAAGAATCTTGGTCTTCTTGGGAGGACTTAGCCCCCTAGCCCCTGATAAACTCCGCCCATGGGAGATGCACTGTGAAACAGGGAGCCAGTGATGAAGAACGTCACGGATATAAGCAGAGATGGGGCATATTTAGGACAGTGGCGGCGCTAGGGGGCTATATAGGGGGCTAAACCCATCTAAAAAGGCCATTCATTAATTTTTCCCCATGTAAAAATGAAATATCTGCACGATTAACTCCCTTTAGCCCCCCCCCCCAAATAACCGTAAAGGTACGCACGAGGTATGCCAGACAGTTTGGCGGATATGAAAAAGGACCATTTTCCAAGATATCGGACCAAATGACTAAAAAAACTGAAAACGGAAAATTTTCTCTCGCAAATTCAGCCCCCCCTCAACTGAAATCCTGGCGCCGCCACTGATTTAGGAATGTGGCCAATGAGGCGAGCAGCCGAGCGAAGAACTCGTTCAAGGCGCCCAATTAGTCCAAGTGGCAGACCCACGAGTAGGCCTATACCGAACGGCAGTTATCATTTCGATCTACTGGTGACAAAGGCATGTAGGCCTACAAGTGTCAGAGTAACACTATGAGAAAGGGATCTTGAGACAACTCGGAGTTGTCGAAACTGTAGTAGCAACTACGAGTGACCAAATTGATATACTATGAAAAATTGAGCTCTTGATCCAAAGTGATTCCAAGGTCTCGCATTGTGAGAGAGAACGAAATATCAGGTAAAGTTGCTGCTATTTAGTGCAGGTCAATGGATGCCAATTGCCTGGCTGCTGCGAGTAGGCCTATCAATCAGATTAACTGAATTTTAGCGGGATTTAGTAACAAGCGATTAGATGCCATCCATGATGAGAGAGCATCAATGACATATTGGCCATTAAAGATACATCAGTGGACACTGCATCAGCGGCAAAGCAGTGAGCATAATATCATAGCTGCATATAGCATTTTAACCGTGACTATTGTGTTTACCCCTCCTGCAAAAAGGTCTGCGAGCGCCCATGTGCACTGCAAACTGACTAGACCCAAGCCTATTCTCAGTTGAGTATCTTGGGTTAGTGAAAACAGAGTTGTAATAATTTTGCACCAATAATTTTTCTAAAATTTTGCACAGCACAGGTGTAATAGATATTGGGCGATAATCAATTAAGTTGATCGCCATCCCAAGATGAGAAAGTTTCTGATCTTGGGATGGCGATCTCAGGAATAGGCGTGGACCTGGCGTGGTATTGCTTTCTTTAGATTCAAGGGAATAAGTGAATCAGAGTGATTTCTGAAAGAGAGAAGCTATAAGGAATATAGCAAGGATTTAGATGGGCATACTATAGCCTATAGTATATAGATAAGAGCCAGGAAGGAATTCTGTCAGGTCCCACCATAAAACCCCGAATAGCCGTAAGGGCACAGTAGATGCGAATCATGCGATATAGGCCTACATTAAAATCAAGCACAATGTCAGGAGTAGAAATAACTGTAACTGTAGATTTGGCCTCGGATATTATAGTAGATATTATACGTAATGCTCGCCAGCAGGAAATACAGCACCGTGATGTTGATTAAGGCTGCCAGCAGTCTGTTGTACATTCATCATGACTGTCTTCCCACCTCGAAGCCGACGCAGGCCTGATCCGTCCATAGACGACAAGACCATCAAAGGTGTTGCTGTTATGCTTGGCAATTATTTGATTAATTCGAGCGGAAAGGTTTTCTTCAGTAAACTATACAGTATTGATGACGACGGAGCTTTCGATTCTTCTTCCTTAGCAAATATTTGACATTATATATAATGCCAACACTTTCGTTCTCGGTCTTTTTGGCTACATGCAGGCCTATAGGGCGCCTATGTCTACTTTTCTTTTAGGCCAGGCTTACATATATCCAGCCGATAATATTGATTATGCCTTTTAATTTTTTGGCAGGCCTACTTATATGAACAATATCAGATAGGCCTAGGCCTGCATTCACTGCAGTGTGGCTTTATATCCAGCCCTATAAATTTTAGGTTGGCACAAATTCGCACAATTAAATGTTGTGAGTTCCTGGCAACTTCTTGTTGCAAGCAAGATATTCTGCCAAATTCCATGAATATTAAATTAGACTCAAGTGGAAATAAAAATTTCGATTCCTATTGTCAGGTTCCACAATCACTGACGATTTCTCCAGTCTCTTCTTACTGTTCTGTAGCGCAGCCTAGCCCTAACCTATTCCCTGTATGACGGTATCTAAGGCTAGTGTATAAGTTTCTAAAGTTCTTAACTTGTTCACTTACAACCAAGATCTGTTTCTTGTATTTTCTTCTCCGTTTTAATATTCGCAAATAACACAACAATGCATCAACGACGACAAGCGATTCAATTCTGTGACAGCAACGCAACCTTAATATCTTACTGCTCTCTAAAGTTTTCAACACACACTCCACTGTTCTCTAAAACGTCTTCTATTCTCTCTACTACCAACTCCTTCTTCTACAACTTATCTCACTGTCTGGGCGTACACTCTTCCCCTTGCCGCTCTGTCCTTCTATCTGCCTCTCTCCGTCTATCTGTCCGTCTGTCTGCCTATCTCTCTCTCTCTCTCTCTCTCTCTCCGGCGACGGTCGGCCGAGCCGCGCCAACTTTCCCGCCAGTCTGTCACCTGCAGGCCTAACTGTCTAGACGCTGACCTTGAGCTGGTCTATTCGTACGCCTAAACATCAACTGACCACATAGACTATACAAAATTAGCTCACATTACCTCCCTCCTTTCTTTTAAAGAGAGCTAATTATCTATAAAAATTAGCGAACGTACCTTAACTAAACAATGCAAATAGTCCATAACATAATACGTCATAAAATATCTTACACTACAATCTAGACAGACAATCAGCTACTACATTCAATTTACCTTTCTTATAGTTCAACAGAATGTCAAAATTTTGCAATGATAAAGACCATCTGACTAATTTAGCAGATTTCGACATTGATTCAGTCAAATAAACTAAAGGATTATGGTCTGTAAACACATTGATTTTAGAACCAATAAGAATTTCTTTCAACTTGTTTAAAGCCCATATGATTGCATAGGCTTCCTTCTCAATCGTCGCCCACCTCCTCTGAGTATCTGTCAGCTTCTGACTGATAAATGAAACAGGACGTTCAATCCCTTCCTCGTCCACCTGAGACAGTACAGCTCCCACAGCAAAATCACTGCTATCACAGTACAAATTAAATGGTTTCCCAACCTCAAACATATATAGAATCACATTTGATAAGACAATCTGTTTAAGGGAATCAAAAGATTTCTGATGTGCATCAGTCCAAACAATGTTCTCAGGTACTTTCTTGCTGGTCAAGTCTGTCAATGGTTTAGCAATTTCAGCAAAATTACAAATAAACTGTCTGTAAAACCCAAAAAATCCTAAGACTTGCTTCACTTCCTTCCTGGTTTCAGGTTTCTTCAAATTAATTAAACTGTCAATCCTGTCTGGATTCATCATCTTCTTCCCTGATCCTATGAGGTGACCGATGAACTTCACCTCACTCTTACCAAACACACATTTCTTCAAATTCAATGTTACATTATGCAGTCTTATTTGTTTCAAAAATAATTCCAAATGTCTTAAATGAATGTCCCAATCATTCGAATGCACTGCAATGTCATCAACATAAGGTTCAGTAAAATCATGAATCGGTTGCAAGATCATATTTATCGCTTTTACAAAAGTCCGTCCAGAGTTAATCATTCCAAACGGAACACGCGTAAATTCATACAGTCCATTATGTGTAACAAACGCAGTCTTCCATTGGTCACTCTTTTTCACAGGACAAGTCCAATATGCACTGCGACAGTCCATAACAGAAATGAACTTGGATTTTCCAACTTTGCTCAAAACATCGTTGACGATTGGCATAGGATATCGGCAGTTTTCAGTAAAAGAGTTAATGTATCTGTAGTCACAAGCCAATCTCAAGGATCCATTCTTCTTTTTGACAATGACAAGTGGACTTGCCATTCTGCTTGACGATGGTTGAATGATGTTTTCTTTCAGCATCTCTTGTATTTGTTTTTCCACTTCTGCTCGGTATATTAATGGTAGGGTAGGGTTCCCGTATTTGGGCACCTTAAGGGTAAAAGACTTGTATTGCAGTAATTTTGATTAGCAAACCTCTAGTGTGATGTTATTTTGATGATTTAAACATTAGGAAATGAAAATATATTGAATACATGCTCTTGGCTGTTTGACAATATTAGTTGTGTGGAGAGAAGGACATACCTCCGAAAGTGCCCAAATTAGGACATGGTGTCTTAATTTGGGCACCTGGTGCCCAAATTAGGTGCACTTTGGTCCAGTTTTGAACGTGGTTATATCTAGGCCTATGTTCACCTGCTTCTAACCTCAGGGTACAATTCTCCACCTACACTTTAATTAAACATTAGGAAATGAAAATATATCGAATACATGCTGTTTGACAATATTAGTTGTATGGAGAAAAGGACATACCCCGTTGTGCCCAAATTAGGATATGGTGTCTTAATTTGGGCACCTGGTGCCCAAATTAGGTGCACTTTGGTCCAGCTTTGAACGTGGTTATATCTAGGCCTATGTTCACCTGCTTCTAACCTCAGGGTACAATTCTCCACCTACATACTTTTTTGTTTTATAACACCAATACATAGAGTTGATAATATTTCCTATAGAAGGCACCACTCTATGTCGTCTATATTTTTAGATACAAGGGGGTGCCCATTTTAGGAGCATGCCCACATTAGGGTCACCCACCCTATTCGATATGCCACGAATTCTTTTTCTCGAAAGTCTGGTCTCAGTACCACTTCGTGTTCTACTAATGTACATAGTCCAGGTTGGTCTGAAAATCTGTCTGCATATCGATTCAGTACATCAAGTAATTGTTTCTGCTGTTCGCTGTTCAGATGTCCAATTTGTTCGTAATCCAATTGAAGTGACTTCTGTTTTGTCTCTGAATAGTCTTCCTTCAGCGGTATTTCTACCACTGATCCAAATTCGTCATCCTCTTCCACGATCAGACCACAAGACAATGTTCTCGTAATGAACTTCCTCATCTTGTTAGCATGAATAATCCGTCGACCGTTTTCGTTCATGTCCACCAGATACGAATATTTGGATCTTCTTTGCAAGACCGTGCATGGACCATGCCATCGGGAGATCAGTTTATTGGTTGACGTTGGATACAGCACGATGACGTTCTCTCCTGGCTCGAATTCTTTATCTTTTGCTCTTTTGTTGTATTGACTGGCGTACTGTTTTTGCTTTTCTTCAGCACAGCTCTCGGCGAATGTCAAGGCCTTTTCCATGTCTGCTCTTAAATTCTTCAGGTATTTTGCCGGTTGCACTCCAATGTTCGGTGGTAGATTTATTTCTTTGGTCCAGCTTTCTTTAAGGATGGTGAGTGGCCCTCTCGGCAACTTTCCATAGACCAGCAAATACGGTGCCACTCCTGTAGTTGCATTAGGCACTTCTCTCAATGCCCAGACTGTAAATGGAATAATTTTATGCCACTGTCTCGGATTTTCCACAACGACATGATGAATCATTTTCTTGAACGTTTGATTCCATCTCTCCACCAATCCTGCCGCTTCTGGATGTCCTGGCGAATCGAATCGAGGACAACATCCCATCAGTTTCAGAAATTCTCTTGTTAGACTGGCTGTAAAATTCGTTCCTCTATCACTCGTGATTACTGACGGAACTCCCACATCCATGAACAGCTTCATCAAAGCTTCGCATACAGCCTTAGCGGTCAATGACTTCATCAAGAATATTGTCGGCCATCTTGTACATGAGTCCACGATGCACAAACAATACTTATGCCCTGCTGCTGAAGTCGGTTCGATTGGTCCTACGACGTCCATGGTCATTCTTCTGAACGGTACATCCTCTCTTGGTATCGGTGTAATCGGCACTCGATCCATCACCAAACTTCGTGCTTTCAACTGACACTTCTCACAGGACTTGCAGAACTTCACCACATCTCTACGCATTCTTGGCCACACAAAGGACAACTTGATACGTTCCCTTGTCTTCTCTTCTCCCAAGTGTCCGCCAAATACTGATTCATGTGCCAATTCCATCACCTGAATTCTTCTTTCCTTCGGCAACACCAACTGATACACCAACTGGTCCAACATTTGATGCTTCTTATACATCAGCCCATTCACCACACTAAACTCTGATCCTTTGTCTTCAGCTATCTTCCACCACGACCTCAGTGACTCGTCATTTCTCTGCTGCTCTTCAAATTTCTTTGCGTCTGCCAATTGTCTTTCATCACTTGTATTCTCGGCAAACAAATCCCTCATACTCGTGTCTATTTCACCATCACTCTCAGAATCATCATCATTATCACGTTCACATGCAACCATCTCTTCTTCAATTTCATTGTTTCCGGATGTTATTCCTTCTTCTTCTTCTTGAACGCTTTGTTCATCATCGTTTTCTGTGTCCTCATCTAGCAAACTTTCATTTGACTTTTCCTCTTCTCCTTCTTCCACTTCTCTTCTCCGACTCTGTGCTCTTGTAGTCACATTCGCTTGCAATTCTCCTTGTAATACACTCACTGGTGGAACCTCTTTCAGTTCTGCGATTATCTCTGGATGCAGCAAGAACTTTTCTTTGTTATCTTTGCACAAGACTGCCGGAATGCTGGCACACACCAAGGTTAAATATGGCGCGATATTTACTCCCTTGTCTTTCAAATCTCCTCCTTCGTTATGACAACTCATCCGCACTTCGATTTTCACCAACTTAGCTGGAATGGGTTCTCCAGCCACACATTGCAAATGTACTCTGCCAATTTCTTCCACTGTTGCTCCTTTCAACAATTCCTCATTGATTACTGGAATCTCAGTACCAGAGTCAATCAGCGCTCTGACTTGCACGGGATGACAACTGTCATCATTTCCACGTATCTCTACATTGACATGCTGTAGTAAAGACTTCTTCGTACGTTGACACTCATCTTTGCTTTTTGTTTCTCGATCAGTATCTTTAATTGGAGCAGAATTTACTATTTCTCTCTGTATAGCAAATTGAGGCGTGCACTTCATCACTGACTTCACTTCCGTTTCGCGGTTGTCTTGTTCTTCAGACTGATTCGGTGCATTCATTACTTGTATCTGATTTACTCTGAGATTTTCTGCACTTCGAGTAAATCTATTTCTCAGATTTGTCATTCTGGGTGGTACTTTGCAATCCTTTATCAGATGTCGGTCTGACTGACAATTATGGCAACGTTTCTTAACAATCCCTCTCTGTTCAGTGCTCTCCCGCCTGTAATTGTACGCTGTATTGTTTTCTCTTTGGCGTCCCATCACTGGAATTCGACTGTACATTTGTCTGTCACCCGTTGCTTCTCTTCTATCTTGACCAAACTGTCTTCCAGTAGCACCATCATTCCTTGCTTCGTTATTTCTGGCTTGGTTTCCTGTTTCTTTGTTATTACTATTCCACCTGGGTTGCTTCGAACTATTTCCCCATGCTTCATATTTCGGTTTGTCTTGAAACATTAGACCAATTCGATTGTTCACGTGTACGTCTGCGAGTTCTGCAACATTACTAGCTTCAAAGCATTCAGTACCCTCTTTTGCTAGTACGAACTGTAGTGGACCCGGTGGTAGACATTCTTTCAATTTATCCGCCACTAACAGATCAAATAACTTCTCGTAGCTTTTGCCCACTCGCCTACTTCTGACATAATAGTTCAACAGATTCTTCAATCTTGCTGTAAACATCGTGTATGTTTCTTCTGCCGTTTTCCTCGCATCTCCAAATCGTGATCGATATTCTCTCGCTGTCAATTTGAATTCTTTCAGTAAATGTTCTTTCACTATGTCGTAATCATCCAGATCATCGAAAGACAATCGGTTCAACACCGTTCTTGCTCTTGGCGTCATTAGTGGCAACAGCAATTTGACCCAAAACTGCTTTTCCACCGTAAAACTGTTGAATGCATTCTCAACTGTCTCAAAATATAATGGCACCTCCATCATATCATATGGCATCTTAGGTAATACGTGTTTCATTGCATCACCTATCCTTTTAATCTTGGACACCATTGTCTCACTTTCTCTGATCCTGTTTCGTTCTGACTCCTCACGGCTTCTTCTTTCGTCTTCATTTCGTTCCCTCAGTCTATTTTGATCTTCTACCCTACGCAGTTCTTCTTGTTCTATCTTTTGCTGCAACAATTCTAACTGTCTTCTGCGTTCCTCCTTTTCAATAGCCATTTCTCGGAGCTGAGCTTCCTTAAGAGCGAGTTTCTTTTGTTCTAATTCTAATTGTTCTTCCCTTTCTCTTTCCGCTTTTTCCAAATTTTCTTTCTCCATTTTCAATTCTTCCTGTCGAATCTCTTCGGCTCTTTGTAATTCTGCCAAACGCATGGCTTCTTTGTCTTCCTCACGAATCTTTTGCTCTTCCATCTGTTGTTTTCGTATTTCTTCATCACTTTTCCTTGCTCTCTCGTATTCTATCATCAATTCCATTCTTCTTCGTTCAGCTTCGTCACGATCTCTTTTCAGTTGTTCTAGCTGAAGCTGGAACTGCTGCTTCTGCATCTCAATCTCTTGTTGTCTCATCCTTTCTGCTTGTTCTGCTCTTGCTTTTTCCTCCAGTCGAAGCTTTTCTGTTCGTTCAATCTGCTCTTGTATCCGTTCTTTCTCCTCCTGTCTCCGTTTCTCCTCTTTCTCTTTATCTTCTTGTCTACGTTTCTCCTCTTTCTCTTCTCGTCTACGTTGCTCCTCTTTCTCTTCTTGTTTTTGTTCTTTCTCTTCCTGTCTCCGCTGCTCCTCTTTCTCTTTCTCCTCCTGTCTCCGTTTCTCCTCTTTCTCTTTCTCCTCTTGTTTCCGTTCTTTCTCCTCTTGTCTCCGTTCTTTTTCTTCCTGTCTCCGTTGCTCCTCTTTTTCTTTCTCCTCTTGTTTCCGTTTCTCCTCTTTCTCTTTCTCCTCCTGTCTCCGTTTCTCCTCTTTCTCTTTATCTTCTTGTCTGCGTTGCTCCTCTTTTTCTTTTTCTTCTTGTCTGCGTTGCTCCTCCCTCATCATCATAAATTGCATCAACGCCTCCATAGACATCGGTGCCGGTGGTTTTTCAATTGGTTTCTCCTCAACACCACCCACCGCACCTTGCTCTTCAGCTTCCTTTTTAAGCCAAACCTCTGCCAATGCTCCCATCAAATTTTCTCTAGACATCTCTTCGACTTCTTCTACGTCTAGACCGGCTTCAATTAATAATTTTATTATTCGATCTGAAGCCATCTTTTTTATACTCGCTTGCTTTTGTTCTGTAAGTTTCTCCATCTTTCTTCTTTACTTCAGTGATTACCGTGAAGAAATCAAGGGAGTGGCTATGAATATCTGTGATTGGCTGACTTTAATTCTTTTGGCTCCTTGGGTAAACAAGCAAGATTTGTATACCTCTCTCTGGCGTTGCGTTGTCGTAATGTCGTTCGTATGCCCGTTGTATCTTCTCACCAGACTCCGAAATGCGTCTCCAATCGTAAATATTCCTCCAATTGAAAATATTCCTCCGACTGAAAATATTCCTCCAATTGAAAATATTCCTCGAATTGAAAATATTCCTCCAAATGAAAATATTCCTCCAATTGAAAATATTCCTCCAATTGAAAATATTCCTCCAAATGAAAATATTCCTCCAAATGAAAATATTCCTCCAATTGAAAATATTCCTCCGATTGAAAATATTCCTCCAAATGAGTTCGCTATCCCAACGTCCTTTGCTTGAATTCAGTATCCCGCCGCTGCCACCAAATGTCAGGTTCCACAATCACTGACGATTTCTCCAGTCTCTTCTTACTGTTCTGTAGCGCAGCCTAGCCCTAACCTATTCCCTGTATGACGGTATCTAAGGCTAGTGTATAAGTTTCTAAAGTTCTTAACTTGTTCACTTACAACCAAGATCTGTTTCTTGTATTTTCTTCTCCGTTTTAATATTCGCAAATAACACAACAATGCATCAACGACGACAAGCGATTCAATTCTGTGACAGCAACGCAACCTTAATATCTTACTGCTCTCTAAAGTTTTCAACACACACTCCACTGTTCTCTAAAACGTCTTCTATTCTCTCTACTACCAACTCCTTCTTCTACAACTTATCTCACTGTCTGGGCGTACACTCTTCCCCTTGCCGCTCTGTCCTTCTATCTGCCTCTCTCCGTCTATCTGTCCGTCTGTCTGCCTATCTCTCTCTCTCTCTCTCTCTCTCTCTCCGGCGACGGTCGGCCGAGCCGCGCCAACTTTCCCGCCAGTCTGTCACCTGCAGGCCTAACTGTCTAGACGCTGACCTTGAGCTGGTCTATTCGTACGCCTAAACATCAACTGACCACATAGACTATACAAAATTAGCTCACACCTATTATGACATGGCATAATTTATGTTAGCAGAGTAAATTTAGGCCTGCATAATTGTTGCATTAGACATGTGCGCAGGCCTACCCGTACGCAGCATTTTGCTAAGTTTATAATCATTATGTAATAGACCACATTATCCACATAAGGCCAGTTTTCATGTGCACTGCGTCCTTTAGGTTTCCCGCCAAACACTTTTTTCTTATAGCAGTCATTTCTCAACTCAATCGCTGTGACCCACACACATGTAAAGTAGGCATATAGGCTTACATGCACATAATTACAATGCGGGCAAAGCATTAGCTAGGCCAGTGAGAGCTTCTCCTGTTTAGTATTCACAATCCCACGACTGCACGGACGGTCATTGACGGAATGACGGCGTCCAGGTAGGGTTAGGCCTACTTATTCTAAAATCTGAACACCGAATTGTAACTTAATTATTAGATCGGCACTTCCTGGAAAGGTACCGTATGTATATGGGGTCCAAGAACTTCTTTTTCCATGCACAGTTTAAGCACTATACCAAACCCTGACCCAGAGCCGTTTTAAGGCCAAGGCACGCGAGGCACGTGCCTAGGGCCCCGCACAACAGGGGGGCCCCGCGACGACCCAAAATACTACATCGCATTACAAATAGCAACATAATTATTACACGAACTTTAACGTTAAACTACTCTATATATGACACTGAGAGATTGAGGTGGAAATAGGGTTAGTTCAGGCATCTCTCGGGTTGGGGGGAACTTCACCCAGAAAATAATGACTGCCCGGTATCCAAAACATTTGGCCACATAATAATAGTACTGTTTTAATTGCTGTTTACATTATTGTACTACACGAACTCTATAGTAATATATGATCATGATGATAAAATATATGATAACATATCATATTAGGCTACAATGAGTATAGTTTACTGTTAATATTTGTATATGACTATTTTTGCACGACTAATTGGCGTCTTTCCATGCTACCTTTCAAATGCCAAACTGCCAAATTTTCTAAATGTTTTGTCCCTTGAACACTTAGTAGGTTAGAACAGTAGGCTAACAATACTATACACGGCGTCCTGATTTTGGAAGTTCTTCCTTGGTTTGTGTAACATCTGTAACGATTCAGATAAAATTAAAATAATGTGTCCTGCCCTGGGTCAGCAATGCGCATGACCTTTTTCAGCAACTGGAATAGGCCTATAGGCTAATAATTATTTATGTGAAAGAAAGAATGGCTTACGCAATTACAAACCTGTATGCAGCTATTCATTACAATGTAATGGTCCAGTCTGCAGTTATTCATTACAATGCGTAGAGAAATTCTTATTGTATTAATAATTATACTTATTGATATTTCCAATCACTCTTTTGTTATAAGCACTGAAATAATAGAGTAACTTTTGTTAAGTTCTCGGCTTATAAAATGCAATGCTGCCATTACAATGTGGAAATTGAAAAAGAAATTATAATAATGGTAAGAATATTTATTGAAGTCTTAGGCTAGGCCTACTCATGTTAGCACTGCAATAGTTGATCAATTTTGCTAGGATGCAGCTAAAAATGCGCAGTCATTGCAATGTGAAAATTCAAAAAATTTCTGGTGGGGAGGGCAAATTTTCTCCCCATACTTTCCCCTCTCGGCGCTACACATCTCAGCAATCTACCGGCAAATACCCGTTCTCAGTTACCAGAAGCCTTGATTTCACAGCAGCTTTAAAGGGTCTAGTGGACTCATGCATGCTAGGCCTACTTTTAGGGTTAGGGTTTGTGCCTAGGGTCCCAAAACTCCTTAAAACGGCCCTGCCCTGACCTATATCCACTCGATCTCCAATCTCTCTATCATCTCAATTAAACGAAAGTACCTAATTAGTAGGCCTATTTATATCAATTCCAAACTCGCCTGTTCTTTCTCGTCTTAATTTTTGTCCCGTACGTATCACGTACGAGCGCCTCTGGTAACGCACACATTTTAGATTTTAGAATACGGGATAGGCCTACCCTACGAACTTCGTATAGTGAAGACTTCGGAATATAGGACTACACTAAAAAGCCACAGGCCTAATTTTTATGCTCATTCAGGACGGCATAATTTTATAGCCTATCTTTCAACAGTCCTTGGCATGTATGCTGACCAGTGGGAGAGGTCACAATTGAATGACGTACGGCAGGCTTGCTGCTGAGTAACTGGTCTAAACCGTAGCCTACAGTTTCATATATATATATATATATATATATATATATATATATATATATATAATGACTACCATAAGCCACAGGTATACATATTTATATCAATGACTTATGGTAGTTATTGTTGCACAATTGGTAGGCTAAGGCTATACCCGCTGCAGGTATCATATGGCCTCAATCATAGGTCTGTTAAGTCCTCTGACTATAGAATAGATTTATGCCCAAGTCTGTTTCTTAGCCATCCATGGACGTCAGAGCAATTTCAAAGTGCATAGACTCATTGCCGATCGAGGGCCCGAGGAGTAGGCCTTGGGGCCTAATGAGTCTTTGGAGCCAACAAATTACAAAGTCGCATTGCTGACTAATGTGGAAAAGTCTATACTAGAGAACAGGTGCAAACAACATGTAGATAAATAAATAATTAAACAAATAAACAAATGAATAAATAAATGAACTGGATGAATTATAAATGATAACTTGACCAATTGCCTAGCTATAGCTAGTTTCATATCCATATATATATATATATATATATGGTACTCAACCATTATGCGGATTATATGGGCCTATATACGCAGTTTGAAATTTGTAAAGAAATAGCAGGTTTTCAGACGTTGATTTAAGCCTACGTGGAGTTTGGGTGTGCAGTGAAGGCTTTACTATGGGGGAGGGGGTCCTAGGAAAGACTAGGGGTTGAACCCCTAACCCTGGAAATTCTCACTGCACACACACACACACACACACACACACACACACACACACACACACACACACACACACACATAATATGCAGTAGACCAAAGGTATCAATATCGCGCCTTTTCAAAACCTCTTAAAATAGCCGCGTTATTCATAGGTCAATAACTATATTATTAGACTAGTGCTAGGCTACTAAATTTAGGCTACACACTTCTGCAGTTTGGGTGTGGCCGTCGTCGTTGTGTGCAAACAATAATTAGGCCTATATTATTCTCCCGTCAAGTTTGTGGCCTATAATAGCCTAACAGGAGAAGTGCCCCGCAGGAGTAAATTAATCGACACTTCCAATATACGGACCGACGTAGGCCATTTGTCGTGCTACTGTTGTTATTCATCTACCCGTCACGATCTGAATATTTCTCGCTTGGAACACATCACAGTTGAACGTCCGGTCGCGATTAGGCTGTAGATCAAACACCTGAAGTGTCGTCGTCGATCGACCTATAATAGGCCGTTCACGCAGGCCCTATATGGGCCTAAATGAATGCCCACAAATGGACGCGAAGGTTTCATTCGTGCTTAATGTCCTCACACTACCGTAATATGCTTGCAAAAGTTTATTTATAGGCTTGCTTTGTTAGCAAACAGCGCACTAAACACGGTTGGTTCTACGAATATTATTGCGACGTTGGGCTCATGGATTGTAGCCTATATTATAGGCTATTATGTAGGCGTACTACCGTGATATTATTAGGCCAAGATGTAGGTATAATAAGATGCCAATGGCCCAGCTGTAGGCCTACTCACTTCGCAATGCCATGCCTACGTGTAGCCTACTGTAGATCATGCTGAGATTTAAATTTTGGAGCAGCACGGCTATGCACCTACCTCTTAATAGGCGCAGCACATAATCAAATTAATGGCGGTGGTAATACTTGCATAATCTGACAAATTCTGCTTAAATTGAACAGGGACGATAGACCTATTAAATCAGTATACGGCAAAGCATGTACATGTAGGCCTATTGCGAATAGCCTAAAACTAGGGGATTTAACCGCCCCGCCGCACCCCGCACCCCCTTCACAACGCCCACGAAAATTCTCACCTTGCGAATCAGCGAATTGAACTTAATTGATCTTGAACCTGATTTCGTCATGGTTTCACCTCAGCCGCACCTTTCATGTGCTCCACCGCAGCGCAAACACCGGTAATTATAATTAGGCTGTGTCCACAATGATTGTTTACATGTAGGCTATGTCTGAATCAGCCGCAGTTGATTAGGCGACGCCCATTGATTGCTAGGCTACACTTCTGCCGCAATCAATGATTGATCAGTGGCACTTGCAGAAAATACAGATGCAACATCATTGGATGGACGGCACTTAGACTAAAGTCATTGCTATGTCCAGGGGCTTCTATCCCCCCTAAGCAACCGGGCGCAATCCATTTTCTTTCCCCCCCCCCCACTTTTCTTTACCGGCCTTCCTCTATGTATGCAATATAATGCAATCTAGCGTATGCCCTCCTCTAGTGTGGGAATGAAGCATCCAGCAGACGGTCGCCAAAGCATGTGTAGCGCCGAGAAGGGACCTGGTATGGGGAGGGAATGTGCCCCTCCCCATAGGAAATGTTGGCGATTTCCGCATTGCAATTTCAGCATTTTAAGCTGTCCTCTTAGCAAAATTACTCTACTGTTTCAATGGAGGAATTGCTGCCAAAATTGGGCAGCCATATGTTTTGCGCCTCTGATCAGTGTGCACTCGAGAGGCGTTACACAAATTTTTAGAGCACAATACAATACAATAAAATACAATGTAAGTCCTACATTGTAAGCCCACGTAATAATGATGTTGCTTTGCTAAGTGTTCAAGGACCAAATTTGACTGTCTGAAATTTGAAAGATAACATTGAAGAGAAGCCATTTAGTTGTGCAAAATAGTATTTGTATTAACATTATTTTTTTCAATTATAATATGATTGTATTATTTATTAAAATAGTAAAAACATAGGCTAATTATAATCATGTAATAGGAAATTTTTTTAGTATATATTATAGCTGTTATAGCAGTTCATATAATTCAACAATGCAGATAGTAGCCTAATTAAAAACTCAAAGTGTATAAAGTGTATATATTCAGCTAAAAACTATTAGGCCTACCATTTTGTCCAAATTTATATAGAGGGGAAGTATTTTCTGGGGGATCCTTCTTTACTATCTTCCTTTAGTGATGCCTAGATTGAACGCTGTCCTCCATATCCGACCTTCCCCCCCAATCAACGTGAATTTTGACTGTCTTTTGATTCCCCCCTATTTTTCACTGGGCGCAAGCTGCGCCCGCCATGTATAGGGATAGAAGCCCCTGGCTATGCCATCAGCAGTGTGAGAATTGTGGAAAAATAACTGACTATGATCCACTTGGGATTGGGGTGTGAAAGATTTCAATAATTAGGCTCTAAGAACGACTGGGGGCTGAAACCCCAACCCACCCCGGCAATTCTCACCCTGGCAATCCGCCGGCCTGTAGAACAGTAATTTTTATGAGTCGTGTCGAATCACTCATTTTGAGAGTGTAGGCTAGAACAAGGTCAGGATGACGAAATGTATGGGTTTAACGACTCTTTTCCATTACGAAGATGATATCAGCGTCGACTCCACGTTTATATTGCGACCGAGCAACCCGCAGTATGTAAAGATCCGACCGGGGAATCGAACCCGCGTCGCCGGCGCGGCGAGCGGGCTACAACCCACTCGGCCACCCAGGATGACGATGTAAGTGTATACTATAAATTAATAGGCTAGCGCCCTACATAATGGTGTGCGCAGTCGGCTGTAATATGTGGCTAATAACAATAAGTTCGCTAGATGGCGACGGCGTGCACTATTTGACGGTTGACGGACCTCGTCCATAAGCCTACTGAATTATTGTATAACTAACTGCGTTGCCCGGGAATTTTAGGATTAACATAACATGGGTTTTAAGTGGTTCAGAAGACACTGGGTCTGTGTTAGAACCACTGAAAATTAACCTGGAACACCTAGTAGCCCAATTTTCCTAGCTTCCTTTTGAATGCTGAGACCGTGTCCACCGACACAGTGCTGTCATCCAAGCCGTTCCACATGTCTACAACTCTAGGACTAAAGAATTTCTGTCCCAATGTTCCTCTCGGCTTCTTAAACAATTTGTACCTATGACCCCGAGTTGCTTTGTTTGGTGCTAATTCAAAGAATTTCTCCCAACCTAGTGCTTCCTTTCCAGTAATGATCTTGTATGCTTCAATTAGGTCTCCCCTGCTTCTCCGTCTCTCCAGTGTTGTTAGCCCACACCTCTCCAACCTCTCTTCATAGCTCAAATCTTTGTAGCCCCAAATCATCTTCGTAGCTCTTCTTTGCACTTTCTCCAATTTTTCAATGTCCTGTTTCAGGTGTGGGTTCCATGCCTGAATGCAGTATTCCAACTGTGGCCTAACCAGTGATTTATACAACCTCAGTAACGTGTCCTTGTCTCTAGTAACTATTGTCCTTTTTATCATGCCTAATGTTGAATTTGCCTTTTTTGATGCTTCCGCACATTGTCTTGAGGGTTTTGCACTCTTGTGCATAATCACTCCTAAGTCCCTTTCTTCCTCGCTAACCCTCAGTACCTTACCTCCCATTTCATATGCAAACTCCTGGTTTCTTTTCCCCATATGCATCACTGAACACTTTTCCAAATTAAAGAGCATTTGCCAGACCTGCGACCATCTAAACATTCTTCGTAGATCTTCCTGTAGTATCTCTGCTTCTTCTTCATTACCCACTGCTCTACATAGTTTTGTGTCATCCGCAAACTTAGAAATTTTCGATAGAACCCCATCATCTATGTCATTGATGAAAAGTACAAACAACAGTGGCCCCAACACTGATCCTTGTGGCACTCCACTTAGCACTGCTGCCCACCTAGAATGTTTATTGCCTATTCCCACCTTTTGTCTTCTATCTGAAAGCCAGTTTTGAATCCACTTGAGTACCTGCCCACTAATCCCACATGCTTGCAACTTTTTAATTAGTCTTTTATGGGGTACTTTATCAAATGCCTTTGCAAAGTCTAGGTAAATCACATCCACTGGTTTTCCCTCATCTATCTTCTCAAAGACCTCCTCAAAGAATTCCAACAGATTTGTCAAACACGAGCGTCCCTTAGTAAACCCATGCTGACTACCTTTTATAATATCATGTTCCTCCATGTGCTTAACTATGTTATCCTTAACAATTCTCTCCATGACCTTACACGCCACACTGGTTAGACTGACTGGTCTGTAGTTACTTGGTTCACTTCTGTTTCCCTTTTTAAACAATGGCACTATAAGGGCATCCCTCCATTCTTGTGGAACCTCACCGCTCTGTATCGATTTATTGAAGATCTGTGCCAATGTCTCTCCAATTTCTTCCCTCACTTCATGTAAGAATTTAGGATGTAATTCATCGTTTCCAGGACTCTTGTCTGTTTTTAATCTTTTCAGTTGTTCCACCACATTTTCCCTAGTAAACATTATTTGTGTCAATCTTCCACCGCCATTGTCCAGAAATGCTCGGCTAGGCTCAGGAATGTTCCCTAAATCCTCCAAAGTAAACACTGAGCTGAAAAATTTATTCAGTACTTCAGTAGCTTCCGTGTCGTCCACAACAACTTCTCTACCGTCCTCTTCCTTTTTTATTGGCCCTACTCTGTCTTTCCTTTTCTGCTTGCTTCTAACATAATTGTAGAAACTCTTGCTGTCCTCTTTTACATTTCTCGACAACTTCTGCTCAAAGATTTTTAGTGCTTCCTTATTTGCTTTATTGCAGATGTTTCTTTTCTTCACATAGTTCATCCTCAATTCCTCGATTCTTGCTACACTATCACACTCGAGTACATTCTTTGTTTCCTTCTTCAACTTCTGATAATTCTTCCAAGCTTTATTCTTTGCCCTTCTCTTTTTTTGAACCTCACGTGTTACCCACGGCCTCCTCTTGTTGGTTCTTTTGCGCTTCGGTATATTTTCGTCAATAATCTCTCTCATGACTTCATTAAACTTCTTCCAAGCTTCGTTCGCTCCCATTCCACTCACCGCACTTTCTAGTTCCTTTTCCTTCAACCTGTTCCTCCCTAATTCATAGTCTGCTTTAAAGAAATTTGGTTTGCTCATATAGGCTTTCACTTCCTGAGACTGCTGTACATATAGTTCCCATCTTACAACCTGATGATCACTAGTGTTAAAATGCTCCCCCACACTCACATTCTCTACCATATTTTCATCAGTCGTTATCACTAAGTCCAAAATGTTGTCTCCTCTTGTTGGCTCCATAACATGCTGTTGCATAAAGCAAGCATCAACAAAATCCAAGAACCTCCTATCTTTTTCTCTCTCCCCTTCCAATGTTTCCCAATCAATATGATAGTTGAAATCTCCCATTATCAAGGACGTTTCCTTATTGGCCATTTCCAGTAGCTTGCACATCCCTTGATCAGCTTCCTCTGTGGCATCGGGTACCCTATAGCATACTCCCACAAGCATCTTAGACCTGCTCAGTTGAATTTCACACCAAATACTCTCCTTAAATGTCTCATTGCTCATATCCTGCCTCTCTACTGCATTAATATGGCTCCTAACATACAGTAAAACACCTCCAGCTCCGTGTCCAACTGATTTCTGATTAGCTCGATCCTTTCGAAATAATCTGTATCCATCTAAAGCAAGCTCACTGTCTGCGATTTCCGGCTTTGTCCATGACTCTGCTATTCCAATTATATCAGGTTTCTCATTGTCCACATACAATTCCAGTTCTGCTCTTTTTGCCCTACTAACAATACTCCTAACATTTGCAAACATGCACTTTAAACTTTTACTGCCCCCAATTTCCTTACATCTCCTGTCCTCACTCCTGCAATTTTCTTTCTTTATCTGCTTTATGTCCTTATTTTTGTGACAGTTAGTGAGCCTACTCTTTACTGCACTAACCGTCTCCCAACCAAGTTTAAAGTCTTCAGCATCATGAAGACTTGCCTCGCCACCATGTCAGCACCTCGAGCATTCAGATGCAGACCATCTCTCGCCAAATACCCACCTCTCCACGGATTGAATTCCACCTCGCAGTACTTAACCTCTTCTTCCTCGCACTTACTCCTCAGTCTCCTGTTCACCTCCACTCGCTTGCTATCTAACGCCTCACTTATGTCCTGCCTTGGCAAAATACCCATCACCACAACTTTACCCTGTCTCTCTGCCTTCAGTCCATGTATCATCTCTTCGTATTTGGACATCATCTCATCTGTCTCATCCATCCGGAGATTATTAGTGCCGACTTGCACAATCAAAGTGTCTTCCTTACTCTTCTCAATTTCCGAGAGCATCTGCTCAATTCTTGCGCCTGGCTTACAAACAGTTTCAAAACCAGCCCACTGCTTCTGCAGATTCCTCCCTACTTGCCTCACCATCGAATCTCCTAGCAGCAACACTCTGTCCTTCCTTTCCTTGGGTTCTGCGTTGTGCTGTTTCTGCGCCTTCTTCTGCACCAGTGACCAACCACTGTTTCCTTGCGCCCCATCCTCTTGCTCCTTCTTGCTGCTCCCTTCCGCCGCTAACTCTCCCTCCTTCTTCTGGCTACTGGCTATCTCAAGAGCACTCAGGCGCTTCATCATTGCATCTAAGCACTTCGCCATATCCTCCGAACATTTCGTTCCCTCTTCCATACATTTCTCTAAACTGCCCACTTTTAGCTCTAAGCTGCACACTCGCTCACACTTCTTGCATGTGTCGGCCGACTCATCCTCGAAACCATCTTTGGTGCCGTACATGCCGCAGCCAGAGCACACAACTAGATCGCTCTTTTTCACCGACATTTTTATCTTTACTCTATTGCTGACCGATCTCAGGAATATAGTAGCTTACTTGCTTACTCTCAACCACGTGTTTCCACTGTTATCACCTAATATCACTCACTTGCGCCTATTCGGGACGCAACACACTTGAATTCCTGATTGTTTTAATTCCCAAAAACCTTGCACCTCTTGTGTAGGAATTATTTTAATGCCTTACGTTTAATCAAAACAACCGTTTTTGTCCACAAACAATTTTTAAAACAAGAATTCGCCTCGTTCCCTGCCAATCTCCTGCTTCCCCACCCTCACTTCGCCCCATTCCCTTAGAACTGCACATCTTCTTCTCTCCTTTCTCATCCTCTATGGTAAATTACTCCCAATTTGAGGAAAATAACCTATTTTTACTAGTTTTAAGTTTTAACTGCACGGAACGTAACGGAAGTGCTTCTACAACTGCACGAATCCATTTAGAACTGCACATTTTGTGTAGAACTGCACGTTAAAAAAGCCCTGCTCCTCCTCTTCCTCCTCCCAATCTTCCTTACTCCCTATAGTCGCACAATACATACATCAGTGGTTTTCAACCTTTTTCTAGTGGCGGAACCTTCTCAAAGCACTCATTTACTCGCGGAACCCTGCGCGTTTCATCGGTCCATAGGTCTAGTAAACGTGCACTGTATTAAACTTTTAATGTTTGCATTCTAGTGCAGCATATAATAGTAGGCTACTGACAAATACATGCTTTAGAAGTCTATAAGTATAGGTCCAGTACACAAGCACTGTCAGAGAGCAACAGCGTATAGGCTTATCGGCTATGTTTCGCCAACAACTATAAACGAATAAAATATTGAAAATGGAAATAGCATACGCAGCATTCTAAATCAGTGTTCTGACCAAGTTGTGTTATAAAGCATCCTTCCTCAAGTTTATTGCATTTTTTTTGTCTGTAGTTAGTTTTAGTTGGGGGAGGGGTGCCTCAGCCTACATGGGAGCTTCAACTTCGGTTGAAGGCAAATCACAAGTCCAACGCTGGTTGCATCCCTCACCTGAAATAATACTTCTGTAACGATATTTGACCATCTTATTCTTATTTCACAATCATAGGCTATGTGATTTCCGAATGGTGAATGGCGGGTGGCCCTGCCGGTTAAAAATTCGCCAGACAGGCTTAGGCTATAATCAGTGGCGTAGCCAGGAATTTTTCATGGGGGGGGTTTTATGGCCGGAAACCCTGTTTTTTGCTATTTTTTCTTACTTAAATGGAAAAATAACCTTAAAAAATCTTTTTTTTCGGACCCAATGGGGGGGGTTTTAACCCCCGAAACCCCCCCCTTGCCTACGCCACTGGCTATAATTATAATTATAATGGGCTTCACATTATTTCATAAAAAGTGGTAAATCCGCCACCTCTGAATGAGAAATTTAACCACTGACTCTTCAAAGTTAGCTGATTCAAAAAAGAAAAAACACGCACCAGATGTTGGCCAAATGTTCGGCAGATTCTAATGGGAAAGTAATAAGGCCTATTAAGGATAGAGCGTCCAAATAGTTCAAAAACCAATAATTATCAGTGGCGACGCTAGGGGGGGCTAGACCCCCTAAAAAGGCCATCCATTTCCCCCATGTACAAATGAAATATTTGCACTAAGGCTGTCGATTTAATCGCGTTAACGCGTGCGATTAACGCGTGAAAATTTTTTGCGATTAACATTTTTAACGCATTAATCGTTCGCGCTAATTAGAACCAGGGCATAGAAGGCTCTGATTAGAACTGATTAAAATAGAATCAGAGGCAGAAAACTCGTTTTAAACGGAAGGCTCACACTAAAAGCTAGTGATACATTCTTTTTCAAATATTCCAAAAAAGAATGTGAGCATTGTCGTAGGCTCGTAGCAATTCTTTGTTCAATTATCGCATGCATGCGAACCAAAACATGCGTTGTATACTGTATAGGCCTACGCTAACGATGAGCCGTCGATATCGGCCGCATCGCATCGTCCACTAAGGTTGTTTTCTCACCCCGTCAGATTACGTTGGTTGAACTCCACTAAATGGCAAGACCAATATATCCAGGTTTCAAATGATGATGTTTACTGAAGGACAATAAATTGAGACGAGGTTTGGCAAGAACCGCAACCACATGTGAAAAATTGTGACCAAATAATGATGTTCAATAGTAGACCTAGGCCTACTATTGTTAATTAATAAGAGCATCTCTTGAACCGACCAATGTAAATAACTGGTCTGCCTATACAATTGGCTGAATAAATAATTAATTTTGATAGTGAGAAAACGGTTGTCTAATTTCACATTTAGGCCTATAGTCTATCATTTTAATTGAAGGTGGCTCAAATTAAAAAATTATCGAATTTTGACTGATTTGAACAGTGTTTCAATTCTGTCTGTCACAAAAAAACTGTTCAATAACCAAATGCAGAAATTCAATAGGCCTATAAGCCAAAGGTTATTGAATATGTTTGCAATAGAAAGAATGCATTCAGTCATTAAAATTTTATACTTCAGAGTCCTTAGAAAATTATAGTAGGATCAATACATTTGAAGAAAATGTATTGCGATTAATTTGCAGTTAATTGCCATTAAAAAATTAATCGCGCGATTAATTTCGATTAAAATTTTTAATCGAACAACAACCCTAATTTGCACGATTAACCCCCCTTTAACCCTCCCCCCAATAACCATAAAGGTACGCACGAGGTATGCCAGACAGTTTGGTGGATATGAAAAGGACCATTTCCAAGCTTTCGACCAAATGACTAAAAAAATTCAGGTCGTCAGAAATTTTTGCAACTGAAAATGGAAACATTTCCCCCGCAAAATTCAGCCCTCCCCCCAAAACTGAAATCCTGGCGCCGCCACTTACAATTATACAAATTGTCTGTCTGAACGACAGTTGAAGACGCAGGGCATCTACAGATTCCCACTGCGCAGATTAATCCATAAGACCGTAATTATATGGTGCAAAAATATATAACAAAGTCAGTGGAGGCGCCAGGATTTCAGTTTGGGGGGAGGGGCTGATTCCTCGCGGAGGAAATTTTCCGTTCTCATCCGCCAAAAATAATATCTGACGACCTTTTTTACTTTTTTAGTCACCCGACCGAAATCTCAGGGAAATTGTTGCATTTTCATCCGCCAAAATATCTGACGACCTTTTTTTAATCACCCGACCGAAGATCGTAGAAATATAGGTAGTTTTGCATGTAAAAAACCCGGATGAGTTGTTTATAAGGGGGCTCTTATAGCCCCCTAGCGCCGCCACTGAACAAAGTAATAGGCTGCGTAGGTCTACATACATTCACGTAATAATATTATTTAAACAAGATCGAATGGCTGAAAGCTGTGAAATAATTCGACTCACTCCTCTTATTTTTGTACGTGTTTTCAATTGTTTTTAAAAAAATATTTTACTTCCAACTGCCGCGGAACCCCTGGCCGACGCCCGCGGAACCCTTGGATTCCACGGAAACCCGGTTGAAAATGTCATAACCTACATATACGTTGGTCAGCAGACCCCATACTCAATCAACCAATCCTCGTGCAGTTACGTAGGCTTGCAAGGTGATTTGGTATAAAAATTAATACCCTCGAAATCCAGACGATGCGCGGCAGAAACGAATAATAATCCAACACGCAGGCTAAGCATCGGTCACCATGACATGCTGGAAAATAAACGAACAAATTTAAACACATTTAAAGAAAGTTAAGCGAATCAACGATGGGCGAGGACGGTGACATGCGCAGATGTCAAAAGAGGATGTGGAGGAAGAGTTATAGCCTACGGGTTAGAAGGAAAATGCGATGATGAAGAAGAGGAGGATGGAAAGAGGAAGAGCAAGAGGAAGAAGAAGAGAAGTGGAAGAGGAGGAGGAAGAGGAGGAACAAGAAGTGGGTCATGAGGAGAAGAAGGAGGAGGATGAAGAAGAGGAGGACGAGGATGGGAAGCAGACGAATATTTCTGCGCATCTTTCTTGGAATTGATCGAGTGAAATGCTTCACCACCAGACTTTGTACAGACGCCACGCCATGTGAGATCCCAGAGCACGGACCATGCTAGCCGATATTTAGACAAACCTACATCGGAATCATGCGAACCGCCATTCGCATGCACTCTATAACACAGCGACTCATGATACGCCCTGACCAGAGTGACCAAATGCAGCTGACTGGATCGGGTGCTGGCTTCGTATAAATTCGACTGCATTAAAATCATTAATTGGACAGGTTTAGCCTACCATAAGCTTATGTTTCTTTCAAGTTTCAACCCATTAACAGAAATGTGTCTGGCAACAAATTTACATAATTATGACCTTTAACAACCTCTCACATGGTCAATAAACAAGTTTGCGTTTGGTGTAAGCGGCTACCTCAGTGACCTTTTGCGTGCGCGTGCGCAGTGCTCAAGGTCAATTCTAGCAAAGATGATGGATTATATAAAAAAAAAATACAAATTCGCAATGCTCGAGTCTTTAGGTTTCCGAACTTTTGGTAAATCCATCATCCATGCTAGAATTGACCTTGACCACTGCGCACGCGCAAGCGAAAGGTCACTGAGATGGTGAGCCCGCTTATTACCGACCCCATGACGTCGGCATAATGTCTTCCGTTTCAGGCGCTGGGGAAACGTTGGCCGAATTTCAACATAGAAGCAAATATTTGCCGATACGAAAATAGATGTTTTTCGATGAGTGGGCTAAGTAGACTGAATTTCAAATAGGACATAGTTCCTAAGAAAGTGACCCTCGAGAGTTGATTTAATGAGGAATTATCAACAATCCTCTTGTCATCCGATAGGTCGACATGACTTTCCATAGCAGTGTATGGAATTAGTTCTTCACAATATAGCCTAGACATTTGCTGCTCTTTGTCTGTGTATTATCCTACTGCGCATGATGATCTGTTTACTTAACGCGGAAATTCCTCGATTCTTCGAAGGAATCGATGAGGTTCTAGAACTTGATATGCGTAGAGACCACCTATAATTTATTCATACATGAAATGATATTCAGGATGTGTCTAGCGGTGCAAAGTGAACCGCAGACAATGCATGTGGCGCTAAGTGCTAGGCTATATATTAGACGACATGAACTTCCTGATGTATCACAACGTCGGATGCAGCTGTCGCTACAACGTCTAACCGCTGAAGTAATCTACTGCTAGTTGGAAGCCCAGAACGAGGAACACTGTTACTATTGCGATGGAAGTCTTCAAACTGAGTTTCTCGTGTCTTCTTCTTGCGCTGCTATCGTCTCCGAATGACGCGGGTAATGTACTTGTCATGATTGCATAGACTTCGTTCAATTATTGTATTGTATTGTACTGCATTGTATTGTAGCCTATCTGACAATTTTATCAAGCGCTCCTCGCAGCAAGAGCGTTTCAGATGCGCTCCCACTGCGTTCAACCCCGAGATTAAAGGCAAGTCTATATAGGTGAGAGAAAGACAAGGAAAGACTACCAGAGTATTACAGAGCGAACTGATGAGGTGGGGGGACTCATTCCATAAGGGGGCAGTAGGGACCAATGCAGGCAATTGATCTATGTTCAGACATGACGGTTCTGGCTCGAGGACGAAGAGGTCGAGAGTCGAGACGATCGGAGAACCAAAGAGGACGCAGCCAGAGCTGTTTTTAAGAAATTTTTAGAACTGCACAACTCCTTCTTTCCTTTCCCATCCTACATGGTAAATTACTTCCAATCGGACGACAATGACCTTTTTTGCTAGAACAAAACTTGTGACAGAAGTGCTTCTACAACTGCACAAATCCATTTGGAACTGCACATTTTGTGTACAACTGCACGTTAAGAAAAGCCCTGGGCGCAGCGATATTTCTCAATAGGTCTATCAGAATATGTACCGTAGGCCTACGTATTACAAATACTGCTATGTCTCATTTTTCAGTGAGAGTAGGCCAGCAACCTTAAGACCAAGGTTGAATACCTATAAACGGTCACTCTGGTCTACTTTGTGTACACAAATATAGGTTAAAAGTGACATAACTTAGGTCTACTCGTTGCATAGACTAAAACTTGTCATTCGTTGCAATTCTATTTAGTAACGACATGTAAGAAAATGAAGGCCGAGAATCCAGGCTCACCAAGTGGAACGTACATCATACTGTCATCGTCAGGATTTCCAGTCGAGGTACGTAGGCCTATAATAATATACGCAGATTCATTCGGTTCCTTATGTAAAATTATATATTGCGGTATAGTTGTATGCATCACTGAATGCCTATAATATACATGTAAAAACAAAGAAAGATGAGTCTGCTGCGCATCTAAGATATATATATATATATATATATATGCCTATTTGAAGCTCAACTGTATTTAAAATGCACTATAAATAATTATTATCTCAACTTGGCTTACTCGCATATATATACTGCACGATTTTTGATGGAACCTTATACATGAGCAGCCTATTAATTTTTCATGACTAGACTGTTTCATGTAAACTGCTGAAATACTATATAAGCCGATTGAATATATAGACTGCATTTAAATAGTACCAAACACTGTTAATAACTGCATGGTATAATGACCAATATACCTTATCTCTTTTAGCCCATGTCATTTAGGGTCATCTTTCAAGTGAAATGCAAAATGCTTTGTTCCACTACAGGTGTACTGTGAGATGGGACTAAATGGTGGTGGCTACACGTTCCTCAGCCCAAAGGCCTTCAGCTATCTGAGCGTTATCGATGTGGCCGAGATATTCACCAACACGACCGCGTTTCTTATGCGTGTGCAAAAGACTGATGGAACACAACCTTATGCCGTACTACGCCAGCTTTCCGAATACTCGTAAGTATTTCCATGATATGCCGATATACTCTGCGATTTTATGTGGTTAGTCATGTGCGTGACTTTAAGATGTGTACGCGGTGGAGTCATGAAATCCGAAACACATTTTCATGCTTAGCAAACCTCGCGTCTACATAGCCCATAGTACACACCTAAAATAATCTAAAAGAGCATAATAGATGCAGACAAGTAACCAACACAGTGTTTCGCCTTTCTAGCATTTTGCTATAGTATATATGGGCATATACAAATGTTCGCTTTCTACCACCTTTACAAAGTTACAACCACTTGCTGATTCAGAAACTGACAAGAGTGGGAGGCATATTTGACCAAGGTCAATAGATTATATAGTTTGGTAATTGTCGCGATACTTTTATCGTAGGCCTACATGTATTGGCCTACTTTAGAATTGCGAAGGTTGAATAGTTTCAAGAAATATTTCCTATAGGCCTAACTTACTCGACCTCCGTGGCTCTTTCGCCCAATGTGCATGACTTCTTAGCCTACACCATAATCTTCTGTATTTCACTCACTGTTAAAAATTTTCCGCAACTTGATATCGCACTTTTCCGCAAACTCACGAATTAATGTTCTCTTGAATCGACTTACGTTTCACTTACTTTCCGTTCGCAAGATGATTTTACTTCACAAATTCCGCGATAAGCCAATATTAAGGCGGTTTGAAGAGCGACAACTGTGCAGCCTTTTAATCAACGAAGAATGATCGAATTGTTAACGGAGGCTTGAGAGTTTTCCATCAGAGCTTTCAAAGATGATGCTTCTAGCATTAGATCATATTAACGAATAAATAAATAAATATTTGAACAATGTCATTTGCAATTGTAGAGGCATTCCGTTGAAGGTTGGATTGAGCGAATACGCAGGCTACAAAGTTCCGGTCAACGCCAACATTTTGAAACCGCCTTTCCTATATTTCGGATTCCTTCCAATCACCAATGCCGCAAACAATAACCTTCAGGGTTTAGAGGTCAACGGAGTTCGCGCCGCCTTTACCAACTGCGACAAGAACCCAAACAGTCACATAACCCTCTTCCCAGATTTCTCCGAATCTTCTCCATCCACGTACAGCGCAGGTGGAGGGATTTGTGGTAAGATATTCTCGACAACTCTGTTGAATCCGTCTGGTCGTTTGATGCCATCCGATTACTTCATGTTTGCCGAGTCTTCATGGGGAGGATGTGGTTGCTATGAACAGACAAACCAGATTGCAGGAGTACTTGGAGTGAACATAGGTTTTCAGTAACACGCACTTTTGTAACGTATACCGCATACTTGACTATGATATATCATATAGGCAATATCTATAGTCACTATATATTTCACCCCTGAGGGCACATAGTGTATAGTATACGCTATGTGCCCTCTGGGGTGAAATATATAGTGACTATAGACATTGCGGCGTAAGCCTATAGGCCTACACTATGTGCCCTTAGAAGCAAAATCATCTGTCTGTCAGTTAGAAGAATAAATCTTCGTTAAAACATCAATACTCTGAAATTATTTGTGACCATTATAATAATATGACTGTAATAATGATAAAATGCTGGCTTTGAAAACCGAGGCGATCATGCACTTGCATAATCAGTTCCGCACTTGGAAAACAATAATTAGGCATGTGCATGCAATGACTTTTATGACTTTTGTCTTAATTTCAAACTAAAAGATCTCGTTGTAAACTTAATTCTTACTTTTTGTGATTAGACTGCTATTATAAACTGTGCATTTTCAGATGAAAAATAAAGTAGCGTTTGAATTTAGTTATTCAGAACAGTCGTTGTGTAGGCTATTTGCTTTCTATAACCTATAGGGAACTCCGCAGGTGACCATGAATGCAAAGCAACGGCATGCGCATCAACATTAATGGAGCATATAGACACATTTGATAGTACCTTTACTGTCCGCCTCCCCTTTATTCGACAGACTCAAAAATATTCATATCAAGTTCTCTAGCTAAGCGATAGCAAATAGGCCTATAATGCGCCACGTTTTCGTGACTTTTTTTACCGATTAACAAATTATAGGTGGTGTTTGAACAATAATTGGCTAGGATATATACATTGCATCTTATAACCGTGTGCATATATATACGAGAAGAGACTGCAAGCCTCTATATATCATAAGGCACTATTTATCAAAATGCGCACCACTCTCTCTTTTCGTATAATCTGTAAAGTGATCATGTGCTGCCACTGTTACAAAAGGATTAACGGCATAAGCCTATAGTCGTTACTTTGCCACCAGCATCTTCTGTATACCCGGCAATCTCGCAAAGTTCTGCGAGATGCACATTCGTGTGACAACCGTCGTCTGCACGCAGTAGACTACCACTCGATTGCAAGACCGCTTGCTCAATAGCCCCGTCAATTGTTCATTCCTAACTATACATGGCCTACTGCAATTCCTTTTGCTACCACTTCGGCCCTCCTCAAATGAAACGCCTGTAAACAGTCACCAAACTTTTCAAACACTGCCATGCACATTAGCTACCACAAATGAAATAATCTGATTTAAGTGCTACAACACATATAACTCAGCTGCTATCGATCGTGTATTGATCAGGCAATGAGTCTAGAATCCTGAGTCAACGATTACGGGCAATGTAGCCTATACTGTATAGGCAATATCGTTTCGTTTAGGACTTTAAATATTATGCAGTTTTAAAGCTGAGAACGCACCGGTAACAGGCAGCACTGCAGCAAATAATTATTGTAGACGTTTCCGAGCATTTCTTCAGTTATGTTTACGGTGATAAATCTTTCAGGAACATTTAGTAAATACTGTAGTCTAATTAATCAAAGCTTCCAAACAGATTGTTTCTCTTTGGACCAATTAAGGCCCTCTCAATCTGCTAGCATGTCAAATGCGTCACATAATAAAGGACCATTAATTAAAACTTTCAAGTAGGCCTAGATACATGTATGTTCGTCGGTTGTCGTATTTCAACGACGCATGTCCTCGCTGTCGATAGGAGATTTGTGGGAGCAGGCCGTATTAGCCCAATAAGTATGCCACAGTGGATTATGTACACCCACGGTTTCCGACGATTGGCTTCAAAGGCCAATGCTGCCAATGCAAACGAGGACGATGTGGGTGACATGTTGGAGTTCCTCGGATTCACTCATCGTTCTCGAGTGGCTGATGGCTTCAGTATAATAATTATAATGTATGTTACAAATTATATGCAAAATGCAATGATGCATATTATGTGATGTAGGTCTATATACCGTTTAGCCTAATATATCTTTGTCATAATATGATATACTAGCTGGGGTACCCGGCGTTGCCCGGGAAATTTAGGATTCGATCCACTCCGGCCACAACCCCACCACACAACACCCCACCACACTCCGACCTCTACCAGTACGCCACCGAAGAAATTTGGGTTTGACAAAAATTTCCAACCCCATCCCACCCCACTCCCTCCACCCCCACCACTCTACCCCAACCCCCTCCCACCCCCACTCCACTCCCGCTCCATCCCCCTCCATCCCACCCCACCCCTCCACCCCACCCCCAAACCCCACCCCTCCTCCAACCCCCACCCTCACCCCCACCCCCAACCCCTACCCCTCGACCCCCACGCCACCCCACCACCTCCACCCCTCACCTCATCCCACCCCTCTACCCCATCCCTCCCCAACCCCACCTCTTCCACCCCACCCCACAATCCCACCCCACCCTGCATCCACCGGTACGCGACCCGTGAGATCCGTACTGGCAACAGAGCTGACCTTAAACACCTCTAAAACGGTTAAAATCACTGCTTTTATACGTTGCAAGCGAATGAAAATTTATAGCGAAAATTGGTGTTATCGACCCCCTCCGCACCGTGGCCCCCATGGTGGTATAGATTTGCCAACCACTGATCCGGGTGGTTCTGATGGACCTCTATCTAGGGAAAAAAGTCAAATCAATAGCCGCGTTTTTTTTATTTTGGGGGTTTCGCCCCCACCCTGGCCCCCATGGTGGTAGAGAATCGCCAACCCCTCGACTTTGCGTCTCGTGCCGAGACCTACACAGTAGTGAAGGTGTGGAGTGAAAAGCTCAAAAACTGTGAGCGTGCATTCTGGACAAATATACAAGCTAAGCCCCCATATAAAAGGCTAAACCCCCTAAAAAGGCCATCCGGTTTTTTCTACATGGAAAACTGAAACATTTCCACGATTTTCGATCGGACGACTAAAAAAATAAAAAAAAGGGTCGTCAGAAATTTTGGCGGTTGAAAATGGAAAATTTTCAAGATTTCGGCCGAGTGACTAAAAAAGGTCATCAGAAATTTAGGCGGATGAAAATGGAAAAATTTCCTCCGGGAGGCTTCAGCCCCAAAACTGAAATCCTGGCGCCGCCACTGTAAAATGTATGTAGGCTATGTCTGTCCCAAGAAAGGCTGTGAAACCGCATGCATTTGAATGACTAAACATTTTAGTAGAATATTCTTACGTGAATTTGTAGGCCAGCGCTACTACTTTCGGCATTCTCAATTCACTTTAAGTCCCGAGTTATGGACATTTTAAATTTATATGCGATTAGCGCCTACAGATTTAAGAAGCCTTTACTGTTGCAACGTTAACAGTTACTATTGCGTCTCCATTGCAGAGCAGAAGTCAAGACGCATAGGCGGAGACCTGGGCCGAGAATTGGGGGGGGGGGGACGGAAAGACGCGAGATTTTCCGAAAAATTTCTGACGACCGGCGAAATCTCGAAAAAAATTTGTATTTTCGCCGCCAAAAAAGTTGATGACCTTTTTTTTTTAGTCATCCGGCCAAATCTCGACGAAATTTTCTATTTTCGCCGCCCAAAAAAGTCTTGACGCTCAAACATTGGGGGGACAAATGCATGGGCCGTCCCCCCAACACTTTTATTGGGGGGACCGTCCCCCTGTTCCCCTTAGGTCTCCGCCCATGTCAAGACGTCATATCTTGGCGTCATGATTCTCGTCGCTCTCAGATTAATTACCTTAGTTACTCAGAGGCTCGCTTAGTGCAGGGGAATTCCCACATGCACGGAATTAAGGAGAATGCATATGTGGGTGTGTATGTACATGTATGTTGATATGCCCACAGTTTAGCAGTTAATGACCAGACCCACTCAGCGAAGAGGTTAGTGAATCCTCCTTACCGCGGGAACCTGCGTGCGGGCGAAAAGCCGAAATTTCGCTATTTTCAGACATTCGCGCAGTTTCGGAGCTTTTCACCTCAACCTTGCAGCTAGAGATAGGCCTAATTAAATATGACATGAAATGGCTAGCTTCTGCATGGCGCTGATCGATTCCAGACACCAACTTCATTTGGACCAATAGATGACCCTCACCCTGCCACTGATTGAGCTGGCTTATAGGCCTATTATGATAAGAGTTCAAAGAAAATGCCGTTCATAGGAGTGCACGGCGTCAGATCCGAAGAGACTGCAGCTATATTTGTCATATTGACCAGCAGCTATATTTGTCATATTGACCAGCAGCTATATTTGTCATATTGACCAGTTTAAATGTATAGGCCTACCGGCATAGGCCTACACTGTGATATAAAAAATTAATATATGGCTAACCGATAGAGATGGCGTGTTGCCAGTTTATCTTTTCACACCAGGATTTAAAATCAGAACTATAATACGCCCGCTTCAAAACGAACGATTGTAAATAGATTTAGTGGTCAGTGAAAAACTCGGCAACAAAACTTAAAGGAATATGGTTGTCATTGATATCTCAGAGAGATAATAATTACTCAGGAAATTGTAATAGAAGTAATAGAGTTCTTATAGTAATCAATTGTTCATGGGGATATCCTGATGAATATTGTAGGTTTATTCAGTTAATGATTTATCCCAGATATTGGTTCAATATTTATCCATGCTATGCTCATGCCATGGCCTACTATAGACCTACACTACAGCTAATGAGATCATTACAAATGAACACTGGATAAAATATTCGTAGACTCTTTGGGAAATTAATTAATGTGTCACATTGTCAGATGATTTGTTGCTCATAATATTATAGCTTATAATCTTTTTTATATTATTTTTGGACTATCTACATCAGTGGTTCCAAACCTTTTTTTAACTGTCGGGCCACTTTTCTAAGTTGGAGGACACGAGGGTCACTTTTTCTTAGTTGAAGGACATTAGGGGGCCACAAGGCTAAAATTTTATTAACTAGAGGCGTATAAAATTGTTATAATTGAATCAAAATAGAATATTTGATGCGATTTATTAACGTTCAAATAAAATAATTTGTAATAGAAAAGAATTATGTATTCCATCAGGTCCAAATTGTCAATTTTTACATATATTTTCTTAATTCATTGAGATGCTGCGGGCCACTTTTGGCCCGCGCGCTACGGGTTGGGAACCGCTGATCTAGGCCTACATCATTGCAGTTGATAATTTATTTGTGTTGTCGTATAAGCCTAGTTACAGTTGTTAGTCTCTTACATCGTCCGTGTCGCAACAGTTTATAATAATAATAATAATAATAATAATAATAATAATAATAATAATAATAATAATAATAATAATAATAATAATAATAATAGGCCTATAGCAATAATAATAATAATAATAATAATAATAATAATAATAATAATAATAATAATAATAATAATAATAAAAATAATAATAACCTTCGGACCACGTCTTTGTGAAGCTCGACTTTGCTAACGCTTTTAACACCATGCGAAGGGATGTATATATTATAATCCCACAGTTATAATAATAATAATAATAATAATAAAAATAATAATAATAATAATAATAATAATAATAATAATAATAATAGGCCAATAGCAATAATAATAATAATAATAATAATAATAATAATAATAATAAAAATAATAATAACCTTCGGACCACGTCTTTGTGAAGCTCGACTTTGCTAACGCTTTTAACACCATGCGAAGGGATGTCATGCTAAAGGCAGTCCACGAAACTATCCCGGAACTCTACGCATTCATCTATTACAAAGTTCCTTTGTGGACCCTATGAAATTATTAACAGATTCTTATTAAAATGTTTTATTACAGAATAGCGATAATCAGTTTTTGATGAACATACAATATTATTACAGACGTAGTGGAAGTATTATTAGTAACAACTATAGTAGGCCTAACAATAATAGTAACAGTCAAGGCCGTAGCCAGGATTTGATTTCGGGGGGTGTTTCATCAATTTTCCTTCTGTTTGTTTTCATTTTTCCATTTCGGGGGGTGTTTTCATAGTTTTATTTCATGGTCTTTACATCTTGTGCTCGTAAATGCATTATATTATTTTTCACATTCTCCATTTCGGGGGGTGTTCAAACACCCAAAACACCCCCTAGCTACGGCCTTGGTAACAGTAGTTCTAGAAAGAATATCAATAATAAAATAGTTAATAGGTTACTTAGCTCAATATTATCAGGTTGATTCTGCTTCCTCCATCTCCTCTCACTCCTTCTGACGCTCCGGTCTAACCGATCTTCACTCGTTCACTGCGTTCCATCGACTGACCCCCTAACACTGTCAACTGCCTTATTATATTCTGGTTTTCCTACGTACAGAACCTGGATCGATCTCTTCCTCCAACCTTCCATTCAGGCCCCCTCGAAGTTTATTTATTTTACCTCATTGCTTCGCAAACCTTTCGTTCGTATAATTCTCTATATTCGTTACTCACCATTCCCATGATTAACTCACGACAACCCTTCATTGACTGTTGACCATTTGCCCTTCATGTATCGTTTCACTCATTTGGAATTCTCGACAATCTAGCTAACTAATGCTTACAGAGTTGGCGAATAGCACTTTTGGACTAATGCAATCGATTTTAGTCATCGCGCTGTACGCAATTGCGTAGCCTACGTCTGCGGGCGCCGCTGATACTTAGGCCTATCTACATGCGTTGTCCGACGAGTAATCCCCAAACTTTGCCTCGATTAGTCCCGTAGCAATAGTTTCAAAGACTGAGGCCTACTGTGAATGATACTATGAAATGCTGATTTCCTTACGCGAATTCGTTTCGGCGATGGGTGTTGGTTGACCCTTGCTGTTGACCAATGGTTGAGTGGTCGACTTCGCCTTGATTGGTCGGTCGCTGTGGACACACGCGGAATCCCTGTGGTTACGGAATCGTCGGACGTCGAAGCTTGTCCCCACTTGTGGTTCGATGGGAGATCGCTAACAGGCACCTTTAAGCACTGGTTCTAAAGCACACTTTGAAATACTTCACGATTAATAACAAATAACAGACATGGTAGTCGGTTTCTCGGAAGACGTGATGGTGTTTAACGATGCCTTCACATTTACTCCTAGAGCTTCAACGCAAGACCTCATATATATATATATATATAATATATATATAATATATAATAATATATAAATATATAATTTATAATAATATATAAATATATAATATATAAATATAATATATATATATATTACGTCGTTCAAGGTCGCTCTATGTCCCTTATGAGAACATACATGATTGTGCACCCCTACTATTTTCAATGTGAAGCGCCTACTAGCGGTCAGTAATCAAGTTACACACAGACTCGGCCGTTGCTGCTACCTTTTATTTCACCTTTTATTTCACCTTTTACAATCAATGACTCGTATGCCTTTATATGAATTAATCTCTTGAGAAATCACCTGCAAACTGATTGTTAATCATGCCTAATTAGTTTTCCCGAGCATATTTATTATTTAAACGCTGGACACAAGCGGCAGAGACTTAGGCCTACGAATAATTATCTCCGATGGCTACAGTGGCGGCGCCAGCTTTACAATTTCGGCAGGTCGCGTCAGGGTCATGGAAGAAATTTAGCAGGTCGAAGAAAGTGACGATTGAATTTGAAGCCTGGCCCCGCCCTATAGGGCTTGCGGGGCCAAATGCAGCAATAAGCGATGAGCAGGTTTCCCAGCAAAAATTTGCTTTGAGCTTATTTCCTCCAATACGGTATTGGCAATAGGCCTATCATATGTTGGTCTACAAAAATAGAGCAAATTTGAAATAAAACTGGTTAATGGACACTATAGATGTAAATCAGGCTCTTAACACGAAGGCTACTAGCATTTGCTGCGAAAGCAATAGGCCCTAATAATTAGGCTATTATGTTTCACTTTTTTATCCGAATAGGCTACCTAGACTAGCCTAGCCTATCTTACATCTCTTTTGAACTCGATATAGGCTAGGGCCTACATGGATGGATTGAAACGACAGACAACCCCTCCTACTAGATGCCCGGGAAACTGCGAAGCAACGGCTGAGTGGGTTCGTCGGTTGGCGATTTAGAAATGTCCGGTGGACCAAATTAACGTCCGCAGTATTCTTCGAAGGCATTCCAAGAACATCATCCACATCATTGTCTCTCGAGTCTTCTGCGTTTTCAACATTTACACAACAATCATCGTTTTACATCAAGTAGGCCTAGGCCTAATTCCCTAACATAATCGCCTAAAACTCCACCGATTTCGGCATCAGTCACACGTTCTGCTTAATCCACTTTGCGCCCAATTTATTTACAAAGAAATTCTCATTGTTATTTATATATCTATTTCTGTGTTTATATATATATGTGTGTGTGTAATATTATATTTTAAAAATCAATTATTCTAGTTTCGCGAAGAAGCCTAACGGACGACCGACTATGTTTCTTTCTAGTTTTCTACAAATCTCTGACGTAACAGCGGCAATCCGGAAAAAAGAATTTTGAAGTTTAAAACATAGACCTATATTGACCTAGGCCTACTAGATAAGAGCGGACGTAAAAGTCAGTTAGATCTGATAATTGCACTACAACAGTACTGAACTTGTGGGTGATGTAAATTTTGATTTTTCACTCCAGACTCTTAAATAGGCCTAAATGTAAAGAAGATATTAAAAATTTCAAAGTTTTTTGGCAGGTCATTAGGCAGGTCGGGAGCAAAATAGGCAGGTCAAATTACCTGCCGCGACCTGCCGTAGCGCCGCCACTGGATGGCTAATCTGAATGTTAAATTAGGATGCCGGAGAAAGTCGATGTGCTGAATTTAATTAATTGACGATGCAGCTGAAATGCTAAGCGAGTAACAGCTCATGATCGGTATGTGTTTAGGAAATAATGCTAGATCATCGTGCTGTCCAGGCAATGAAGAGCCTAGGTTATAGGCCTAATGATGCTCCAATTAACTAAAGCGGCACTCGGAAGTCAAACGCAACTAAGCTGGGCCCTGCGTTTGATGTCACTATATATATATATTAGGGTGCCAATGAAAAACAAAGTTTGAGTTTTTTTCGGTCTCACCCCTTAGTTTTGTTCCTTTAGCCATAAAACTGAAACATATAAAGTTTTGTAGCAATCAGGTGACATTTACTGGATGCACCTGACCTGTGAAGTTTTGAAAATCTGCACTATGGAGTCTCATAAGCCGCTATGTATTGCAGAATGCTCTGCATTGTGCAGAATACAAATGCAGTGTTCCATGTTGCTTCAGTGTCTAATAAATGCTATTGGTAGTCCAGCCTTTGACTGAGCAAACGTTTTGGGGGGCTTCAAAGTGCTGCATGGTGATGGCTTTCAACTACCTGAAGCAGATATTGCTTTTGCTCCTCCTGGTTTGTGATGGCAGACTTGAACATCTGTTTCAATGCGACGCCCCGTTCAGCTGTGTCTTTTTGTACCACCTTCAGCTCTTTTGCTCTGCTGTGATTATGTGCTTTAATGAGGTTCCAAAAGCTTGGATCTTGCAATAGGAAATCTTGTGGGATATCCAGGGAAGTAAAAAATTTCTTTGTGTTTCGTGACACAAAATGAGACAGCTGTTTTTCAGAGATGCTGTGATTGCTGTCATTTGAACTGGAGAATCTTCTTCACCAAACTTACTCATGGCTGCAACCATGCATGTCAACTTTTTCCATAACAGAAAGTTCAGAATAAAAAAGGCAAGACCAAGAAGTGACTCACTCAAGTGCCGCACATTTCACATGAAAGATTTTATGGAAACACCTGCAACTGGTTTGCTTGCACTGCGGTAGACTACAAGATCTTACAATATCTGTGAAAGGTTTCGTGGAGCAGAAGTTTATGATGTGCATGTGTGCCATGCTTTGAGATAATATAATGTTTAACCACAAATATGTCAAAACTGTTAAGCCCAGGCAGTTGAGAAGCTATCAGACGAAACTGTGGGCGAAACAAGTAAATTTTTAGACTGTTTAAAAAATTCCCCGTCCATTATGCCCTGTGGCAGGCTCAAGGTGTGATGATAAGGATGTCTGCATTGCTGGCAAAAGGTTAATTTCCTACAAACATAAGCGACAGCAGCATCAACTCGTACCGTAGTCATCTCTTGGATGATACGGTTGCAGCGACTCACGAAGAAATAACATGAAGTTGTCTTTCAGCGGTTTGAATTCATAGGATGAAAGTAATGTCAATGTGAATCCATCAGCAGAAAACCTTACAAAGGGACTGTCATTTGGGCCACTGGGATACTAGTACTTGTGTCAAAACACATCAGCTGGACACATTCACTGAGTTTCCATTTGCCAATCATTTAAAATACTGCTGCAGTCTGTGCCTCACCGGAACCATGCACAACTTTGGGACCCGAGAATCTTCAACTTACCATCTCCAGCTACTATGACTGCCAGACGGTCAACGGTGTCTTTACCTGTGAGAGCAGGCAATATCTTACCATCTCAATGTGGGGTGCGGTGGTGTAGTGGTGGCGTCGTTGCCGTGAAGCGGGAAGGTTCGGGGTTCGAATCCACCTCGCCGCGTAAAGACCTTGGGCAAGTCCTTCACTCACAATTGCTCAGGGCTTCGGCGTGAAACTCCGATGCAGTGTACGCTCTGCATTCGGGAGCGCCTCTGAGTAGAGAGAGCTTGAAGGGGCGCTATAACAAGTGCACATACATACATACATACATACACTGTATCATCCAGGACCAGGAATACCGACCGTTGAAGGAAAATGCTTCCTTTTTAAAGCAGTAGGCCTAGATGTGCGATGCTACGTACATTCGTGCCAATCGTGCGGATTTCTTGTTAAGTATTAATTCCGATGGACTGTGACCTAGAGATGAGGCTGCAGCTGCCAGGAGGATATATGTTGCATTAAATTTTTTGTCCAATACATTATATGTTCTATCAAGTGCTGATTCTGCATCATGATTAATTATTATGTACTTTTGGCTTTGCTCTCTTTCTTTCCTTTACCGCAAGAATTTTCACATCACTGCCTTCATCTTCAGCTGTATTGCTTCCATCACAATCTGTATTGTTAACTGGATTTTTAAAAAACCTGTCATCTAGTTATAGGCCTACCCTGCTCCCTTGTTATTTTTCCTTCTGTTTATGGTAGTCTGTTTTTTCGAACAATGACGGTCTTCAACATGCGCAAGTTTCAGGTCAATGGGTCCCGGATTTTAACGTTTTCTTCCCTCCCCCTCTGTGCTAGTGATGTTATAGAATAGAGAGTTAGTATAAAACAGATATGTAGATGTGATATAGAACTGATATAAAGCACAGATATAACCAGAACTGTTAGTAATCCACAGAGTTAACAACTTCTCAATATTGAGACAGACCATTATGTCAGAAATTAACTAGCATTACGGCACATATTACTATATACAACTTCAGGAGCATGGTGCATCCTCTAAATGTTCATATATTTTATTCATTTTTCCCCTGATTAACTTCCATATATAAAGGAACATTTTCAGAGGATGAGACCACAGAAATTCAAAACTTTATTTTTTCCTGTGTATTTCATTGGCACCCTAATATATATATATATATATATATATATATATATATATATATATATATGCGTAGGCCTATATGAATCTACATGTATGTTAAATCTGGCGCTCAATAAATTCCTCCGTTAAACGGTGTTAGCAATTAGGCTATTAAATCAATTCTTAACAGAGCAGTGAAGAAGTGAACCCTAACCCTAAGTCACAAGAGCTAACAACTGCCTTATAACATACATGAAGACGTAGGCCTAAATTTTAATGTAGAATCAGCCCGCAAGAATAGGCCTAAGCTCCTATCTTCAACAGAACACCTGGCTCAGAAACAGAGTTAATGCGAGGGCGGATAGAGGCCAGCGTTATTGCCTGAGTAGCATTAGCTTTCCGGCTAATGAAAGCGTACCCGATTATTACGATTGCAGTCCTATTGTTTTAACGTGCCGTATTAATTTGCTGGATTCCAGGCCAGTGTGTTATAAGTATATAGGCCTAGACACTTCGGTGAAATGTTGAGACATCAGGTGTCAGTACGCAGAGGATAGTTAGCAATGTAAGAGGTTAGAAGAAGGACCCACGGTATATCCACCATGTATTACAGAGTTCCTTTGTGGACCCTATGGAATTGACAACAGATTCTTATTAAAATGTTTTATTACAGAACAGCGATAATCAGTTTCCGATGAACATACAATATTATTACAGACGTAGTGGAAGTATTATTAGTAACAGCTAGTAGGCCTAACAATAATAGTAACAGTAGTTCTAGAAAGAATATCAATAATAAAATAGTTAGGCCTAATAGGTTACTTAGCTCAATGTTATCAGGTTGATTCTGCTTCCTCCATCTCCTCTCACTCCTTCTGACGCCCCGGTCTAACCGATCTTCACCCGTTCACTGCGTTCCATCGACTGCCTACCTAACACTGTCAACTGCCTTATTATATTCTGGTTTTCCTACTTACAGAACCTGGATCGATCTCTTCCTCCAACCTTCCATTCACGCCCCCTCGAAGTTAATTTATTTTAGGGGTCATTGCATAATTACGTAACGCCGAAAATGACCGTTTTTGACCCACCCACCCTGTAACGCTTCGTAACGTTTCCCTTGACCCACCCACCCACCCTCCCCAGCGTTACGTAACGATTGTTACGAAAATCAGTTGAGATTTAGGTGTGTTATTGACTTTTGTGAGCGCGTAATTTGACAGTAGACTACATGTATAATTATACTTAAAATATACCCAATGTTTTAGTTCTGTAAAACGACAATCATGCATGAACTGCGATTTTCTTAAACTAGGCCTATACCGCAAGAATAAAATTTTCCACTGCTGAAAAGTTTCACGGACTAAATGGATCAAATTAATCAAAATTAAGATGAACTAATTATTTGCTTAGTCTGGGCACTCCGATAATTATTAATAAAAATATTGCCGTGTTTTGTTGAGCATTAACTTAAAATGTATGAGATCGTGTCCACTAAGTAAAACATGCTGCAAAGTGGTTCCTCGATGTCAGGAATTCAAGGAGAATTAGGTCTACTACATTAATTGTTCCGTTGGTAAAACTATCACAGATCCAAACAATTTGAACAGTGGTTTCCGGTTTGCACAATGGGAGAACAGAATTGACCTGGCATGTAACTGGTGTCTATTATAGGCCTAGGTCTACTGCCGGTGACACGAAACGGAGTATCCCCCCTGAAAGCTATCCGGGGGGATGAATTAATTTATCCCCCCGGATGGAATTAACCAGTCTATAGGGCCTACTATCCGGGGGGACAAACCATTCTATCCCTTTTTTTAAAAATGCGCATAATAAACAAATTTATGCTGTAATAAAAATTTAAAGTGACTCTAATTGTTTTAAGTGTCCTAAGCAATGCTCAGATAAAGGCAACTCGAATTTATTTAGTGACCCTGAGTGTTCTTAAGTATTTTAATTGTTTTAAGTGCTCTAAAAACAGTGCAAAACAAATTATCTATAGTAGGAATAAACATACCTGTTATAGTGTCATTGTTCAAAACAAAGCAGATGAAAATTAATTTGCCCAAAAAATACACGCGGAAGCGGTTTTTTCGACTTTTTTTAATTTGGGGGATACATTTAATACGGGGGAATACTCTATTTCGTGACACCGGATCTTATTCAGATAAATAGACCTACTTCTGGTGAGTTTTAAATCAATGTCACGAAGTTTAAACTTCGATCACATCATGTCTAAAGTGTCATTCGATGGTAATTTAATATTCATTAATACATTTTTCATGGCGTTACGTAACGTTCAGCTCTCCCCACCCACCCACCCACGTAACGTTTCGTAACGTTTTTAATGACCAAGCGTTACGTAATTATGCAATGACCCCTTACCTCATTGCTTCACAAACCTATCGTTCGTATAATTCTCTATATTCGTTACTCACCATTCCCATGATTAACTCACGACAACCCTTCATTGACTGTTGACCATTTGCCCTTCATGTATCGTTTCACTCATTTCGAATTCTCGACAATCTAGCTAACTAATGCTTACAGAGTTGGCGAATAGCACTTTTGGACTAATGCAATCGGTTAACTAATTCTGTGGACAACTTTCATCTGATACCTAGATTGCCCTTCAGTCATGTAACCTTTTGTAGAACTTCTATAGAGCTTTCTACTCTGTGATACAGATACATCCATCAGGCGTACTCGGCGCAGTCCCTTCTACAGATCGGACAATTTGTGGTACGATCCCAGATGGGACCGCAACAGGGTGACCCTTTGGGTCCCCTGCTATTCTATCTGCCGTTGCAGTCGACCCTCCAATCGTTGCGGTCCGGTTTCAGACTCCGCTTCCTGGACGACCTCTCGCTAGGCGGAGGGCTGGAAGAAGTACGACAGGATCTGGCCGCTATGAAAGAGCTGGAAACAACGCTCGGCATTTGTTTGAACAGAAACAAATGCGAATACTGCTCGGAAGTCGAGATCGCGGTCGAGGAATTTGATGGCTTCCGGAGGGTGGACCGCGAGAGTAGAGGACGACTGATCTTACTAATATGCACTTAATTTAGTTTTAGTTGTGGAAAACAATTAGCACATTGTGCCTGCGCTTGTCAGGCGTTTGCACATCTGCACATGTGTTTGCACAGTTTGAAACGGAAATAAATGATAGTATTATAAAAATAAAAAATAACAATAATAATAAAAGAAATAATATCAGTAGTAGTAATAGTAGTAGTTGTTGTGTAGTGGTAGAAGTAGTTGTATAGTAGTAGCAGTAGCAGTAGTAGGGCCTATACTCCGATTTTTCGCATATCAGAATATGAAACCATGCGCTAAACACACTTGTGCAATACCTCTGAGGCTATATTTATTATAATACCTTGGTTTACCTACTCTTACTAAATGTTCTTTCGATGCACTGTCATGAACTTCATATCATTGTGGCTCTGGTACATGTATGTAACACGGTCCAGGGCTGTACTCAGAACTTTTGTGGTGACTACACACTGTGCGGAAAAAAGCGACCTTTTTTGTGCCAAAAATTTCTGACGACCTTTTTTTAGTCATCGGCCGAAATTTCATGGAAATTTCCACTGCCGTGCACCCGCCAAAATTTCTGACCACTCCTTTTTAGTCATCAAATTTTTGCCGTGATATTTCGCACGGAAAACCTTTAAAACAGCGTAAAACGCTCTTCTTTCATGAATTCCCTTCGTAATTCGCGATTTTTGCCTGCGTGTATCCACTTGGTCTTACTGAGGTGGGTATACGTTGTATACCCGCGTGTACCCTCGTTGTTTGAGGTGAGTATACGCTGTAATTTTTTCCCCGGAGGTGAGTATGCGCCGTATAACCGCGTGTACTCTTGAGTACAGCTCTGGTAACACCATTATAGTTACACTGAAAATGTATTATTATGTAAATTTTACGAAAGATTATATCATTATCGTGTATGTAGTAATGATATGCTATAGTCTAATTTCTATATAAATACTTTCACGTGCATGACATATTTGTATGTTGCGATTGTAAGCCATTGTAAATTACCAAATGTGGCCCACATGAAGACTTGAGTTTGAGACCATTGGTGTATGGCTGTATGCTGTAATGATATACTATAGGCTAATTTCTATATAAATAGTTTCAAGTGACATATTTGTATGTTGCCACCCGCCAGCCATTGTAAATTACCAAGTGTGGCCCACATGATGACTTGAGTTTGAGACCACTGCTTTAGACAGCAATTAACATATGTGCATTTTAGGAGTCATCAACTATAATTATACGCCTACACATCGTTCCTGCCTCGAATGGGTCATTGGATGGGAGCAGAGCACTGCGCCGACTTGAGAGTGTCGGCAGCGGCGCGTCGGTCATTTTTAGTCGGCGGCGGCGGCGCGCCGACCAACAAAAATCGACGGCGGCGGCGCCCTTGAAATATCGGCGTCGGCGGCGCGACGCGGCGTCGCGGGATTAGTGCTCCAGCGTCACATGCTTATTTTAAAAGTTGTTACACAATTAACCTATGCTATTAAGATATGCCTGTTCAGCAATAACTTTTGACAATTACCTGATCTTAAAATGATATTCATGAGAAACAATTATTCTCAGAACAGACGTTCAATTACAAAACTTTACAAAGGCTTGACTATCAAACCACATGACAACGTTTTCAAATTCTGGCTTCCAGCTTACGTGACCTACTAATAGAAGCTAAAGGACTGTTTGCACAGTGGCGGCACTACCTGCCTATTTCACTCTTGACCTGCCACAAAATTGGACTTATTATGAATGAATACAAAGTCACGCAATCTTGTCAACAGATGAGGGTGCTTGTAGTTCTTTAATTTTCCCTTGTCAATGCACACTGAGTAGTAAACTTTTGGTCAGAATTCACCACCTTTCCCGATTTATCGGCAAATATTCCGAACGACTTCCACGCGAAACTCTTAGCATCTTTTTAAAAACCTATTTGCTGAGCACAAGTCTTTCGATCTAAACAAGTCAAGTCACAATAAGTTAGACCTTTTTATGCGAAAAATGTTTTTCTTTTCTTAATCGGATCCCATTTGTGAGACGTTACTCAAATTGCTGACAAAATGTGCGATCTACAGAATTTGTATTTACTTTTCAAACTGGACAACTTTGGTACTGGATCTTTGGTCCTCTCTCGGACCGTCATCATGGAGTACTGTTGATCGTAGTTTTTTCCGGCTATGATCATTTTAACTGGACGTAGGCCTCTATCAGAATCAAACTAAATAAATACCTTTTGAAATCTACTTCACGGGCTTCCCACAATATAAATTCGTCTGAAAACATGGAAATTAACTGGACTCCGTTATCCATTACTCTCTTATGTATATTAACTGCATTTCATTTCATTGTACCACATGTGTAAACCAAAATTGCAATTGGTGAATTAAAGAATATTCCTATCTTAACTAGGATCTATTGGCCAATTGACTAACATTGCTCCACTGTTCATTTTGTATTGTATTTAAACATTTATAAAGCGCCTCTAGTTGGGTGAACCGTTCAGAGGCGCTCCCAGTGCGCAAGGCCCAGCGAGAAGAAGCAGGTTTTGAGAAGAGACAGAGCAGAGGAGAGACTGACAGAAAGAAGTGTAGAGCGAACAGAAGGAGAAAGAGCATTCCAATTGAGACAAAAGATCGAGACTGAGCCATAGCCGTTCTAGACCGAGGAACCAATAGGTCAAGTCTGTTGGATGAACGAAGTGGACGATGGGAGGAAGCTGAGTGAGGACGAAGTAAAGCATTAGTCAGATATTTTGGGGCAAGACCCCGTTGAGACTTTAGGATCAGAGTGAGGATCTTGAACTGTGTGCGAGCACGTAGAGGAAGCCAATGAAGTTCATCAAACATAAAGGTATAGATGTGAGAGTACTTGGGAAGACGGGCAATCAATCTAGCAGTTGAGTTGAGAACTGACTGAATCGGTGAAAGACGAACTTGAGGAAGACCAACGAGAAGAGAATTGCAATAGTCAATTCGAGAACATATAAAAGCATGAACTAAGGTAGTGAAGATGGAGGAGGAGACAGAGCGACGAATGACTCTCAGACGTCTTAAATGAAAATATGACGAGCGTGTCAGATTGGAAATATGCTCGGTAAAGGTAAGAGAGCTATCAAGTACTAAACCCAGATCACGCACACTTGAAGAGAAGGAAAACAATGGGAATTTTTCATATAGACAAGGCTATTAATGCTCGAAAGCTGAATCACCAATTTCATATAGGTCACGTACTGGTGAGAAAATTGGAATTAGGTAGTAGATCTAACTGACCGGCAATGGAGAATGACAAGCCTGCAGGCGCGACCAATCACCTACATAAAATTGCAGAGCGCGAACTCTTTGGAACAAGATAGTAGTGTATATCCTAATACTGAGGCAGACCGTTCTGTTCCATCCTAGCGCGTGGTCGAACTATCAGGAAAGAAGGCACGCACGGCATAACAATTCACTTAGGCTTCCCAGAGTTCTTTTTGCCTTCGCTGCTGCCATAATTCAAATTGAATCACAAAATCCACAAAGGTTTAAACGTTAAGCGCACTGCTCCAAAAGTCAAAACGAATAGGTGGCTTCATCGGTTTCATAGCATTGACGCATAAACGGTGTTGCATGGAAAATTTAAGCAGATAAGATTAATTTCGTACTGACGTAACAATCGTTTCGCGAAATCGTGAAAGAGATGAAAAATGCAACAAAAAGAAATAAACGAATCAACGTGGCATCGGCGGCGCGCCGACAAATTTTCGGCGGCGGCGGCGACGGCGCGCCGACCCAAAAAAATCGGCGGCGCCGCCCACGAAACGTCGGCGGCGGCGGCGGCGCGGCTGGCGCATAGCTCTGGATGGGAGTCCCACTATTTATCATTAGTGAGCTCTCTACAAGAGATCAAAGCGTTTGACTAGGTTGACCAGTCTATAAAAGGAAGTCGTCATCAACAGAGTGTAGGACTAATTTGTTTCAGATCGTTCGTGCATCAAGTTTCTACAGTTTGTTCGCTTTGCAGGACAGAATGAGGGTCGTTCTTCTTCTATCCCTGTCCTCGGTTCTTCTGGCCTCCGTGGCCTTCGCTGGAATTGCCTGGGTCGAACGTCCAGCATACGATCCGGAGGACATTGGTAAGATTGCAAGTTCTTGTAACCGAAAAACCATTTAAACCGCAGTCTTAACCTCTATTGTAGGCTAATTTTAAGTGCAAGCCTAGTTCAATTTGTTCTGCAACCTTACGGTCTCGTTTGTCTGTCGAATGACCCTCAGAACATATGACGCCGTTTCGAGGCGCCTTTATTGTCCTTATAGGCTATATAATTATGGAAATGCGTAAACAAGATTGCCTGAAGCTTTTCACAAGAAGTTGAAGCCATTAATCATTGGCTGAAAATGGTGCTTTTACTGCAAGGAACTGAGGCCTATTGAAGATGGCATCAAATGGCTATAGCTTCTGCACATGGCGCTGATCGATTCCAGACACCAACTTCATTTGGACCAATAAATGACCCTCACCCTGCCACTGATTGCAGCTGGTTTCCATCTATAAGCTTATATTATGTCTGCTAAAGAAAATGCCGTTCATAAGAGTGCATGGCGTCAGATCCGAAGAGATTGCAGCTATATTTGTCATATTGACCAGTTTAAATGTATACCGGCATACACAGTGATATAAAAAAATTAATATAGGCCTATGGCTAACCGATAGAGATGTTGTGTTGCCAGTTTATCGCCCTGATAGCCTTCTTTTTCATGCGTAGAGTGAGGAATATATATCCTTAATCAACAGTTCTGTAGTTAATGATTTATCCCAATTATTGGTTCAATATTTATCAATTGCTATTCATGTTAGCATTGTTAGGTTAGCCTACTAAAGAACTACAGCTAATGGGATCGTTACAAATGAACACTGGATAAAATATTCGTAGCAGTGGCGCAGCCAGGAATTTATGATTGCGGAGCTGTTTTTTGTCTGGCCGGATGTCCTTCCTGACACCAACCAAACAGTATTACAGTAAATAAAAGGGGAATAAAGTAACAACGGGAATAAAGTCAGAAAAACAATTATTACTACAAACAATTGTTCTTTCTTTTTCTTATTCAAGTGGATAAATAACCATTTAAAAAACTTTTTCCAAAGTCAATGGGTGGGGTGGTTTAACCCCCCCCCCCTTGAGATCATTCTTGTATATGCCACTGATTCGTAGACTATTTTGACAATTAAATTATTTATTAATTTGACAATTTAATTAATGTGTCACATTGTCACAGATGATTTGTTGCTCATATCATCATAGCTTGTAATCTTATTTTTTTAAATATTTTTGGACTATCCACATCATTGCAGTTGATAATTTAATCGTGTTGTCGTATAGGCATAGTTACAGTTGTTAGCCTCCTACATCACCCGTGTCGCGACAGCTTATAATAATAATGATGATGATGATGATAATAATAATAATAATAATAATTATAATAATTATAACAGTAGTATTAGTAGTAGTAGCAGCGCAGCAGCTGCAGCAGCAAAAGCAGCAGCAGGCAACAAAAATAATAATAATAAATATAATAATAATAATAACAATAATGATAACAACAATAATAAATAAATAAATAATAGCACTATCTGTATAGCAACGCAGCACTGCGATAACACGACGATAAAAAGCGCGGCATACATTGTAATTGCATAGGCCTATGAGTTTGTAAAGTCGTGACAGGTATAAGATGATTGGTCTCATCAATCCATCATTGCCAATGTTAATTTAAGCACTTGAATAATAGATGCTCTTGATCTATAGATGTGGTGGTGGTGGTTACAAAGGGAAGCTCGCGTCATCACATAAATAGTTGATTTATTCAATCAAACTAAACAATCTATTTATTAAGTTGATTAATTATTTTGTGGCTTGTACGCTGAAGACAAGAGAGAAATGGAGATCTTCGAGAGTTTCATGGATTGGAAGAGAAGTCTACCAGCGGACAGCGACAGATCCTTCCTGGCTTTCCTGCGTTCGCTTAAGCAGCGGGAACTGTCTGTTGACAAGGAGGGCGGACCAGAGTCTCCATTGACGGAGAACCAGCAGTGGGAGAGACTTTTGGATGAGCAGACAGCGGAACGAGATCTACCAAAAATCGCCCAAGGTAAAATGATCCCTGACAGCATTTTTTCATAGATCCATCATGATGTAGACCCATAATGGGTTCCATCCGCCCAGTATGGATGAACCCACATGACATATAATACGGGTCCACGTGGATTAATTATATGGAATTAGGGATAATACAGGTCTCCATGTAACCGTTCTGGCAGATCTCAAACCGACAACGGCGCTTAGCTTATTATAGTTATTCGCAGTGGGCCCTATATACTATTTTAATTGTAATTTGTAATTGTAATTGTAATCGTACATTTATATAGCGCCCCTTCAAGAGAACTCATCAGAGGCGCTCCCGACCTGACACCAAACCACAATCAAAGAGAATGGTTTCAAACGCTTGCGGAAAAGAGGCAAAGAAATACAAAGAAGTTCATTACGGAGACTAATAGGTAACTTATTCCAGAAAGACGGACCGACCGTAGCAAAACTTCTGTGCAGCACTGTGGAAGATCGAGCCATATGGACAACCAGGTCACCATGCGTAGCAGAGCGAAGGAATCTACGGCCTGGAATGGATAGCACAGGTACACAGAGTTCCATAAGATAGGTCGGAGCTTGGCCTGCTAGGCAATTACACATGAACATTAGAATCTTAAACTCACTACGTTTTTGCATATATATAGGCAACCAGTGCAGTTCTTCCCGTATAACGGTTGTTGCTATTCTGCCCTGCCATGGCAAAAGGAAGCAAGTCCAGTTTGGGGTTAAAATGACATTTTGGCATAATTTTGGTTCATGAAGCAAGTCCAACACAATCATCTATATAAATAGTTATTATCTCACGTAGTTCTGGCGGAAAAGCAGAGGTGGAAAGAAGCAAATCCACGTAGTTCTGGAAAATTCCAAGGCAAAAGGAAGCATGTCCAATTGTCCATCAACCAATTGTACTCGTAAATTCGGATCACGTGATCACAAATTTCCACTATATTATCGTTTTATTTACATTTTGATAATTCTAAACATGGACAAAATGGGTGCTCAAATTTCTTTGCCTACCTGATAATACTAAGGCCATATCAAGACAATACTGATTATAATTGTGCACTTAGCTTTAAAGCCGACCGAGGGATGATGCCCGAGTTGTTTTTCGCATTTTTCTCAGAAAACTGAAATTTGTGACTTGCTTCCTTTTGCCTTTTCAGGGCAGTATTCGATCAGCCGGTGTCACGTGATATTCTATCCCCCCCGAAAGCTATCCGGGGGATGAATTGATCTATCCCCCGGATGTAATTAATCGGTCTAGACTATCCGGGGGATGAACCATTCTATCCCCTTTTTTGAAAAATGCGTATAATTGAAAAATTTATTCTCTAATCAAAATTTAAAGTGACTCTATATATATTATTGTTTTAAGTGTCCAAAGCAATGTTCAGAGAAAGCCGACTCGAATTTATTTAGTGACTCTGAGTGATCTTAAGCGTTTTAAATGTTCTAAGTGCTCTAAAACCAAAGCAAAAAAATATCTAGAAGGAATAAACATACCTGTTAGTGTCATTGTTTAAAACAAAGCAGATGAAAATAAATTTTCAAAAATAAGTACACGCGGAAGTGGCTTTTTCGACTTTTCCTCATTTTGGGGGGATACGATTAATACGGGGGATACTCTATTTCGTGACACCGGCTCAGTGGACTCTTTTAAATCCATGCTAAAATCATACTTGTTCGCTAGGGCTTATCCCGTGTAGCTGCCTTGTAGGGCGCCCTTGTAACCGTGTTACGTGTAGCCGTGTTACTGCGCCATATAAATTGTCGTAATTATTATTATTATTATTATTTTATTTTTATTTTTATATTATTATTATTATTGTTGTTGTTGTTGTTGTTATTATTATTATTATTATTATTATTATTATTATTATTATTATTATTATTATGATCATCATCATCATCATCATCATTATTATTAAAGGGGAACCCGAGGACAAAGAGAAAACCGAGGACAAAGAGAAAACCGAGGACAAAGAGAAAACCGAGAACAAAGAGAAAACCAAGGACACAGAGAAAACCGAGGACAAAGAGAAAACCGCGGACAAAGAGAAAACCGAGGACAAAGAGGAACCAGAGAACACCGACGGTTAGTCGTTTTATTTAGTTAAATGCAATGCAAAACCACAAATTTATTAATTTCTTTCTTTCAATCAGGGCCGGGTTAACAAATGTGGGGGCCCTGTTCGGTGAAACTGTGGGGGCCCAAACTTTACAGAAGCACAACAAAATGACTCACAAAACGTGTTATATTCAACGAATCAACATTCGCCTATTATTAATTCATTACTTATATTATTTTTGACACTAATTATCAACAGGTCTTTTAATAATGTTAAACAACCGATAGGCCTATATCTTTTACGGTTTAAGAATATTAAAGTGATTCATGGTCAGTCATTTTCCTGACCATGCAGCGCACAACACTCGTACAAGCAAACAGTGCAGAAGCGATTTTATGCCCCAAATAAATTCTTGGCTATGCAAATTTCTGGTAGACCTGCGGCAGAATAACGGCCAGGGCAAATGGTTCTTACCAGGGCATTTGGCCTGATTTGCCCTGCTGTGCATGGCGCCCACACTGTTTACAAAATAAAATATATTTTCACGGTTATGCTCAAGTATGAATGCCATTGAATGGCTGTCCAGAGAGACAGACACCGGGGTGAAAGCTCACATAAGTAGGATGGATCGATCCATCCTACTTACGTGAGCTATCACCCCGGTGTCTGTCTCTCTGGACAGCCATTCACTGCGCTCAGCTGCTCGTGGAGAATTCCTTGTTTTTTTGAGTATTGTGATCATGCAACGACGAGCATTCTCGGTACAAATGTATAGTGGGTGCATGTAATTATCTGGAATAGCCTCCCCGTGACTCTCTCGATTCCCGTCACTCTGCTGACTCTTTCGTCTTCTCAACTTTTCTTTTTGACAACGCGTGCGTTTGGAGCGCCTTCGAGCAAAAATCTGAAGGGGCTCTATATAAATTTATGAGATTGATTGAATTCGTAAAAATAGAGTGCGTACTGCATATATAGGCCTACCCAATGTTATTATTAGCACGCCATCTCATAATGCGTAGCATAGCACTGGAGTTCCGATCAGATGATGTATTAAGTGTTTAAATAAGAAAAAAACGTATAACTCTTAGGGCCTACTAGAATTCTGACTGATTTTAAGATCAATCTGCCTGGCAATGAAAACTGCAATAAGGGCCCCCACAATTTTTAAATAAGCAAAAAACGTATAACTCTTACTAGAATTCTGACTGATTTTAAGATCAATCTGCCTGGCAATGAAAACTGCAATAAGGGCCCCCACATATGCAAAAGTTGCATAATGCTAAAGTCACTAGTTTTTGAATAATTTGACAATTTTTTCATATATTTTAAACTCAGTTTACTATTATAATTAGCAATGATGAAAAAAGTCCTATTGCATGTGTGGGGGCCCCCTAAAGTGTGGGGGCCCCTGTTCGGCCGAACATGTCGAACATGCCTTAATCCGGCCCTGCTTTCAATTGCTACAGCGCCCCTTCAAGCTGTCTACTCAGTGGCGCTTCCGATTACAGCACGTACACTGCATCGGAGTTTCACGCCGAAGCGCAAGAGCAATTGCGAGTGAAGGACTTGCTCAAGGTCTCTGCGCTGCGGGCTGAGGTGGATTCGAACCAGGAACCCTCCCTGGCTGCAAGGCAACGAACATACCCACTACACCACCGCGCCCTGTATATAGTATGCTGCATTGCAACTTTAATGCATAACTGGTTCGATGGTTTTGTTCGGTCTATAGTACACGTTATGGAGCGCATTTTCTCGTTCACTAGTCTCATTATAATTTTAAAACCTGCTTTATGTTCGGGTGCATTCCAAAATCCAACCGAAGATGAATTGAAGGAGCTGTATCGGATATGGCTTTCGAAAAATCCACCTGGCGAGGATTTGTCTTTCCAGGCGTTTCTTAGGTGGATGAAGGAACACGATTATCCAGAGCTAGACGAAGATGGTAGGTGGTTTCATCCACAATCGTAATCGCAATTATCTTCGGATTTATACAGCGCCAGAAGCCGCAAAATCATGCACCGCAACCAACTTAGGCCTGCCTTTTACCTTCCTGTAGATATCAAAGAAAATCTACAGGAAGGCAAAAGATTAAAATTTGTTCGAGGTCAAGGGCCAAGGGTCAGGCGCGCAAACAGTCAGGCGACTATGGTGGATGGTGTTTAGAATAATTGAAGTGGAAAGAGAGGTGAGAGGACTAGGTAGAATCATGGTAGGCTACGATTTGGGGGGTACAGAAGCATTTCAGTTTTGAGTCCCAAACACGCACCTCGGCCCTGCAGGTCGCCGAGGTGTGTGTTTGGTGGAGGTGAGTGGCCCATGTAAAAATTTGTGTAGTCGTAACGTTTGAGGTGGATAAGTGTGAAACTATGCATGGCAACGTAGCGAAAATGAGGCTTTCCACACCCAGGCCCCCATGGTGGCAGAGATTCGCCGACCCAATCGGCCTGCTCCGGGTCGACCCCGAGCCCCCTGCGAAGGATTGGGATCGATTGCTTCAAAACTGTGGCCCTGCATAGCTAACAAATAAAGCCACAAACACACAGACTTACCAAAATATATATTAGATAGCGCTGGATATAAACATAAAATAAAGTTTATCTTCTTAATTAATAAGTCGACGCTGTTAAATAATTATATCTCTATTTATAAGCAAACTATATACAAACTAAAGCAAAGTGCGGGGCGCGATGAGGCAGGTAGTGGTGGTGTCTGTGCCTGGAGCCAGGTTCGAATCCACCTCAAGCCGCCGCGTAGGGACCTTGAGTAGTCCTTCACTCGCAATTGCACGTGCGCTTCGGCGTGAAACCCCGATGCGGTGTCGGCGCCTCTGAGTAGAGAGTTTGAAGAGGCGCTATAGAAATGGAGAAATGGATGAGTAAAATAATTATGTTGCATTTAGGAAACCCTTGGCAGAGAGGGGGCTCGGAGATCGGCGAGTGGTACAGAAAAATTAAAAGTAATGGGAATGAAAACGACGCCAACAATGAACGACAGTTGGCAGAAGTGCAAGTATTTCCTAACGAGGAACAACCTGCAATGAACCGACGTGCAGAAACTGCATGTGAGTTGATGAATGTTCTATATTAGAGCCCTATAGGGCATAAGCGCCTAATCTGTATCTGTTTCAATTACTAAAATGACCAATTGAATTATAAGCTTCCTCTGCCAGCATATCCATGGGGACCTGGCGGAACTCACAAGAGCTCTAGCTACATGCATGGGTTTCACATGGAAAATCATAATAGGGCTGCCATTTTTTGCACCCTGCATCTCTGAGTGGCTGATCTTGACTTACTTTGACTTGTGGCCCCGGCGAGGCTTTTGCCCGCATCAACCGCTCCTGTACGGACAGCCTCCAGTCGCCTCTGTCCTGTGCTCTCCGCGTCGCCTCGCCCATGGTTAATCCCATCCTCAGGCAGTCCTCTTCCAACATATCCATCCATCGATTCCTGGGCCTGCCTCTTCTCCTCTTCCCATGCACATATCCCTGCAGTGCCACCTTTGGGTATCTTTCGCTCTGCATTCTGGTGACATCTCTGAAGTACCGGATTCTTCTGATCTGTATGTCTCGCTGGATTTTCATGTCAGTCTGCTGCTTATTTCCGTGTTCCTTATCCTTTCCCTCCTTGTGACCCCCCTCTATCCTTCGCAGGCATGTCATTTCAAATACCCTCAACCGTCTTTTCTGTGTCTCCCTCAGCATCCACGTCTCTGAGTTGTATAACAGTACGCTCAGCACCAACGTCTCATATATTCGCACCTTGGCGGTCCTGCTCATTTCCGTTTATCTCCAGATCTTATGCAATCTCTGTGTAATATTCATCTAGCGAGCCCGATTCTTCTTTCAGCATCCTTTACC
>OX457043.1:16758112-16903112 GCA_949752735.1 Lumbricus terrestris | reverse complement strand
AAATGCACCTAAATATCCTTTGCCTTTTTCGTGCGTATATATACCCACACGCTCTTTGTGAGGAGGTCAGTAGGTCTATACGCCGTATACCCGCGTATACCCTGGTTTTCCGCGGTGAGTAGGCCTATACGATGCCGTTTTCCCCCGGAGGTCAGTATACGCCGTATACTCGCGTAGGCCTATACCCTCGATTACAGCCCTGTGTAGGATATAGTCTACAACGATACTTTTTCATATAATTTTGTCGTTTTTGCCATCCCTTATAGGCCTAATTGCCTGTCGATTTTGTTAATGATGGAATTTATTTTAACTGAAACCCCACGACTCGACTATCTGGGGGCGCTGAAGAAATATCGAGATTGTAATTGCGATTACAAATGCAAACTGCGACCAAAACAGATTCTTTACGTGGGAGAAATAAAATGACAGGAATCAGATCATAATGACATGATATCATAATGATATGATGCTGTTTTTCACTTTTCTGATGCACAGATTTAGGCAATGACTAATAATTTGCTTATATTATGTTACATGTATGTAGGCCAGTGTTTTAAAACCTTTTTCTAGTGGCGGAACCTTTCTCAAAATACTATTTGCTCCGGAACCCTGCATGCGCGTTTCAACCGTTCAGTATTTACTATTTAAAGAAAAATAGACTATAGTTGTAATTTGTAAAATTATGTAAAATTCAAATTGCGATACTTTCACTTCTGGTGCAGTCTATAGTATCACATTACAAATACTTGCTTCAGAATACTAGAAGTCAGTGCCAGATTAACCATGGCGCAACTGGCGCACTTGCGCCAGGCCTTCTTTCGTGGGTGAAAATTTAAAAAAAAACATTGAGAAATCCGATTATCCGATCGAATTTGTTTATATAAGTCACAGTCCGGCTTATTTAAAATGTTTAATTTCTAAAACAAGCATTGCATATAAAATTTGGTGGCGTTATAAAAACAGGCCTTCTACAGTACTACTAATATAATGATGACGTACTAATTAATTGTGTACTGTCATGATGACGTATGACGTAATCAATTTATGCGCGGATCACCAAATAAAATCACCATCACCAAATAAAATATAGATATGCGTACTGTACAGACGACACAGTGTATGTTCCGTGTAATATTATTATCCACTATTTAGTGTTTATGTAGCTGCTTATTTCTTTTTTTAATTTTAATTTGTAAACAAATAAAATAAGTAGGCCTAGGCCTAAAGAAAATGAAGAAATTTGAGTCCGGTTGGCAGAAACGTCAAAGAAAACGCGAACTTGAAGAGGTAGGCAAACAGCAACGTGGTAGTATTGATAAATTTCTGGCAGTAAAAACACGAGAAGTGCCGCAATTTATAGATGGTGTCGACTCAGCGTCAGAAGCTGGATGCAGTTCAGGCTTAGGCCGCTCAGCAGTGTCAGCACTAATGCCAACAACAGACACCCTTGATTTCAGGGCTGTTTTTAAGGAATTTTTAGAACTGCACATCCTCTTCTCTCCTTTCTCATCCTCCATGGTAAATTACTCCCCATCCGAGGAAAATGCCCTATTTTTACTAGTTTTAACTGCACGGAACGTGGCGGAAGTGCTTCTACAACTGCACGAATTCATTTAGAACTGCACATTTTGTGTAGAACTGCACGTTAAAAAAAGCCCTGCTTGATTTCAGCAATGATATCATTGATATGCCTAAATCTGAAACTACCATAGATCTACCATTAAAACAAGAGAATCAATCTGTTGGAAACGTGCCACAAACAGATGCTGCTCTGTGGACTATAAATGAAGATTTGGTCAATTATTGGCTGCAGATGGGACCTGAACCATGTCGTAATCAAGATGGCATGTACTCTAAATCCATAAAACAACATGGAAATAAAGTAAAATTGAATAGTACCAAAAGAAAACTAAACGATTCTGCTTTTTTTACGATCACACCAAACGGGGAAAAAGATCATTCAGTCATTCAAAACGCATAAAATCATCTTTGAGGTCAACAATGGGCCAGGACAGATTGGCAAATTTAGGCTAACTCTTTTGAACATTGAGTCGGAAATCTTGACAGATCTTGACTTTCAAGATACCGTACGTATCATAATCATTGATTCTTTCTCTACTTTAAAAGCGCGAAGGAAAGACTTTTAAACTCGACGAACATTTTTGAACAGTTGAACTGTAACAAGTAAAATTAAAAAATCTCCTATGATCCTATCACAGCTTCATTTTGTGTTCATAAATTATTAAAGTATGTTTTTCTATATAATTAATTTTTTCCCCATTTTTTGATAATTTGATTGGATAGAGGGCCTACTTTAGTTTTGTTGCATTGTTTGCGCCAGGCCTCTAAAAAGTTAATCCGGCACTGCTAGAAGTTAGTGTAGGTCTAGTGCGCAAAACACTGGCAGAGAACAACTGCTCTTCTGTTCTAAATATATATTAGGGTGGAGTGAAAAACACGAATATTAGAAATCGAAAATCCGATAGCAATAAAAAGTTGTCTTATGGTATGGGGTCAAGAAATATCAAAAAAGTTTTGAAAAATATTAATGTCTTCCTTTGCCCCCAGAGGGCCAAAGTTTTGAAAAATTGGAGTTTTTTGAGAAAATTGCAGGTTTTCTTAAGAAATATTTTTAGTGTAAAATAATTAACCACCAAGCAATACATCGTTAGAAAGAGCTCTTTAAACTGAGTAAAATCATATCTTAATTTCAAGAATATTCGCATATTTGTAGGAGATATTAACTTTTTAAGATACCCCACGTTCGCGACCTGTCGCTATGCCTGAAAATGGTAAAACACTAATAACTTTTTTATCCTTTGCGATATTTCAACTTGTAATATGTCATTCTATTCAGTTTATGACAGTCTCTCTGACGGTGCATTTAATCTTATAAGAACCTTCCATTAAGAATTTCAAAGCTCATGAAACCCTACAAAAAAGAGGAAAACTAAAGGAAATATCCTCAGAAATTGCAAAACTTTGAAAAGAGTGTAGATAATTTTTTACATTGCAGCCTGCAAATGCACCACTGACAATTGCAAATGTACCAAAGCCAGAAAGGTTCCAAGAGAGGAACAAGAGTCCTACATGATTAACAGACAATTAGAGTTACGACGATTAGCCGTCAGGATAAGATTAGATCAACTTCACTAAAGAAGGGGCATGATAGAAAGAGAAAGAAGACCATGCGCCTATAATATGTCGTAAACGTCTGGATTTCGTCAACGAACAAGCATTAGCAGACAGCAGTGTTCGAAATAATTAAACGGACAGTGAAGTAAATCAAGTAGAGTGTAAAATCTTGCCAGAAGATGAAACCATGGATGTGTCAGATGTATTGCTTGGTGGTTAATTATTTTACACCAAAAATATTTCTTAAGAAAACCTGCAATTTTCTCAAAAAACTCCAATTTTTCAAAACTTTGGCCCTCTGGGGCAAAGGAAGACATTAATATTTTTCAAAACTTTTTTGATATTTCTTGACAACTTTTTATTGCTATCGGATTTTCGATTTCTAATATTCGTGTTTTTCACTCCACCCTAATAGATATTTCACCAACGACTTGTTTGATTTATTCCTCTTTTATTCCATCTGACAGAAGGATAGAATTCATTCATTCATTCATTCATTATATGCATTTATATAGCGCCTCTTCAAGGGGGCTACTCAGAGGCGCTCCCAACCTCAGCGCGGCCAAATAAAACTGTTTTAAGATGAGAGAGGAAAGTCTGAGAAGGATTTTTACAAAGAGAGCGGAGGGTCAGAGGAAGACCATTCCAGGTTGAGGGTCCCACCACCGAGAAAGCACGGCTCTGCATAGTGGAAGTTCGAGCAAAAGGTACTGAGAGTAGACTTTGTTCAGTCGAACGAAGGGAGCGGAAGGGGTGAGAACTAAGAGTAGGGCTACAAAGCTCACAAAGATAGGCAGGAGCAAGGCCTAGCATGCAGCGCCAGACTAGAGTAGATATCCTATACTCAATTCGCTGCTTGAGTGGAAGCCAGTGGAGAACGTCACGCATATAGCTGGAGATGTGGCTGAATTTAGGTATGCGGCCAATAAGGCGGGCTGCAGAGCGCAGGACGCGATCAAGGCAACTCAGACGGGAAATTGGTAGGCCAGCATAGAGAGAGCAGCAGTAGTCAAGTCTGGTGGTAACAAAAGAATGGACAAGGGTTGCAGCAGCAGTAGGAGTAAGTGAGCGAGCAACAGTGCGTAGTTGACGGAGTTGATAATAACAGGCACGGCTGAGTGAGTGAATATGTGGAGCAAAGGTGAGCTCTTGGTCCAGAGTAACACCAAGGTCACGGACTCTGGTTGAGAAGACAAAATCAGGAAAGGCATCAGCGATGGTTGTCATATCTAGCTTTTTCAACTGCTGGCGAGTGCCAAGCCAAATGAATTGAGTTTTTAAAGAGTTGAGGCGAAGTATAATTGAAGAATATTGAAAAATGAAAAATTCGCTCTATTATGGATTAGTTTAAGTTGTGTTAAAGTGTCCTTTTTCAAGTTTACTGCAAAATTTGTGCCTACATCATGGTTTAAGTCTTGGACGCATCGTATAGAGAGCCACGTAGCCTGACGCATAATGATTCATCTTCAACATAAAGGAATCGTTTGTGGGAATCGTTTGCTCAGGCGTCATGAATGTGGTGAGTGAAACGAGGCTATAGTGGGGCCAAAAGACTTCAGCTTATTTGGGGAGTTTCATCTTCGTTTGTTAGTTGTTCCTGCATCTGAAAAGTGCTTCTGTCGCAATAATCACACATCTAATTCTTATTTCAAACATCTTACACTTTCCGAGAAGCAGATAGCGAGCATAGGCTATAGTACTATAGGCCTGTCTGTTTTAATAGATTCTACAGATAGCTATATATGCTTGAGGCTCAGCCTTTAGCTTACGTTTGCAAAAATTTGAATATCCGCTGCATCGATCTGGATGAGAAATTTAACCACTGGGTCTTCAAAGTGAACTTATCAAAAGAGGAATAAATCAAACAAGTAATTGTCCTAGAGCTCAGCAGATTCTTTTGATCCAGAACAGATCTAGAGCGTCCAAATAGTTTAAAACCAATTATAAAAATGCTTTATTTGTCCGATTGGACAGTTGGAAACGTAGGCTATAGGCCTAATTATAGGCCTATACAGCAAGACAGACAATTATTCATACAGGGACAAGAGATGCAGACCCTGCATTTAAGGTAAACGAATGGATAAAATAATAATTAATCAATAAAAATTCATGATGATGGCGATTTTTTGGATGTTAGAGAACTGAGGATTAATCAAAAAACCGTCTTCGCGAGTTTCTTTACCGATTAATAAATTATATAGGTGGTGTTTGAACAACAGGCAAGGCTACATCTTATAGCCGTGTGCATACGAGAAGAGATTGTAAGCCTTTATTTATCACAAGGGATTTATTTACTATAATGCGTATCACCATCTCTTTTCGTATAATCTGTAAAGTGCTCATGTGCCGCCACTGTTACAAAAGGATTCACGGCATAAGCCTATTATAATAGTCGTTACTTTGCCACCAACATCTCCTAGGCTACCCGGCAATCTCGCAACTACGAGATGCATATTCATGTGACCTTCGTCGACTGCACGCAGTGACTAATCGATTACAAGACCGCTTGCTCAATAGCTAGCCACCTCAATTGTTCATTCCATACTGTACATGGCCTACTGTAATTCCTTTTGCTGCAACTTCGGCTCTCCTCAAATGAAACGCCTGTAAACAGTCACCAAATTCCCAAACACTGCCATGCACATTACATGTAGCCTACATGTAGCTACCACAAATGAAATAATCTGGTTTAAGTGCTTCGAGCCTACGACACATATAACTCAGCTGCTATCGATCGTGTAATGATCAGGCAATGAGTCTAGAATCCTGAGTCAACGATTACGGGCAATGTAGCCTATACTGTATATGCAATATCTTTTCCTTTAGGACTTTAAATATTATGTAGTTAGTTTTAAAGCTGAGAACGCACCGGTAACAGGCAGCACTGCAGCAAATAATTATTGTAGACGTTTCCGAGCATTTCTTCAGTTATGTTTACGGTGATAAATCTTTCAGGAACATTTAGTAAATACTGTAATTAATCAAAGCATCCAAACAGATGGTTTCTCTTTCTACCAATTAAAAACCTCTCAATCTGCTAGCAAGTCAAATACGTCACATAATAAAGGACCATAAAATAAGACTTTCAAGTAGATACAGACATGCTCGTCGGTTGTCGTATTTCAACGATGCCTGTCGTCGCTATTGATTGGAGATTTGTGGGAGCATGCAGACTGCATTAGCCCAATAAATATGTCACAGTGGATTATGTGCACCCAGGGTTTCCGACGATTGGCTTCAAAGGCCAATGCAAACGAGGACGATATGGGTGACATGTTGAAGTTCCTCGGATTCACTCATCGTTCTCGAGTGGCTGATGGCTTCAGTATAACTATAATGTATGTATGTTACAAACATATATGCAAAATGCAATGATGCATATTATGTGATGTAGGTCTATAAAATTATACCGCTTAATATATCTTTGTCATAATATGATATATTATAATCTTACATTATATTATTACTGAGTTTGTGTATCTGCGTGCAATATGTCAGTGGTGGCGCTAGGGGGGGGGGGCTAGGGGGAGCGATCGAAGCACCCCTATTTATAAAGGTTAAGCGCCCTAAAAAAGGCCATCCTGTTTTTTTTACATGGAAAACTGAAATATTTCCACGATTTACTGGATAAAATATTCGTAGACTATTTCGACAATTAATTAATGTGTCACATTGTCACAGATGATTTTGTTGCTCATATTTTTATAGCTTATTATCTTATTTTTTAAATATTATTTTTGGACTATCTACATCAGTGGTTACCAATTACCTTTTTGGACTGTCGTGCCACTTTTTCTAAGTTGGAGGACACGAGGGCCACTTTTTCTTAGTTGAACTTGAAGGACAGTAGGGGGCCGCAAGGCTAAAATTTAATTAACTAGAGGCGTATAAAATTGTTATAATTGAAACAAAATAGAATATTTGATGCGATTTATTAACGTCCAAATAAAATAATTTGTAATAGAAAAGAATTATGTATTCTATCATGTCCAAATTGTCAATTTTTACATATATTTTCTTAATTCAATGAGGTGCTGCAGGTAATTTTTGTAGGCCAGACGGGCCACTTTTGGCCTGTGGGGGTACGGGTTGGGAACCGCTGATCTACATCATTGTAGTTGATAATAATAATAATAATAATAATAATAATAATAATAACATTAATAATAAAAGAAATAATAACAGTAGTAGTAGTAGTAGTAGTAGTAGTAGTAGTAGTAGTAGTAGTAGTAGTAGTAGTAGTAGTAGTAGTAGTAGTAGCAGTAGTAGTAGTAGTAGTAGTAGCAGTAGTAGTAGTAGCCTAGTTGGTGTGTAGTGGTAGAAGTAGTTTTAGTAGTAGTAGCAGTAGCAATATATAGTATACGGCCTATACTCCGATTGGTCGCATCTCAGAATATAAAACCAAGCGCTAAACACACTTGTGCAATACCTAAGAGACTATACTTATTATAATACCTTGGTTTACCTACTCTTACTAAATGTTCTTTCGATGCACTGTCATGAACTTCATATCATTGTGGCTCTGATATATGTAACACTCAGGGCTGTACTCAGAACTTTTGAGGTGACTACACGCTGTGCGAAAAAAAATCGACATTTCGCGCCAAAAATTTCTGACGACCTTTTTAGTCATCGGCCGAAATTTCATGCAAATTTCCACTGCCACCCGCCAAAATTTCTGACTTTTTTTAGTCATCAAATTTTTGCCGTGATATTTCGCACGGAAAACCTTTAAAACAGCGTAAAACGCTCTTCTTTCATGAATTCCCTTCGTAATTCGCGATTTTTGCCTGCGTGTATCCACTTGGTCTTACTGAGGTGGGTATACGTTGTATACCCGCGTGTACCCTCGTTGTTTGAGGTGAGTATACGCTGTAATTTTTTCCCCGGAGGTGAGTATGCGCCGTATAACCGCGTGTACTCTTGAGTACAGCCCTGGTAACACCATTATAGTTACACTGACAATGTATTATTATGTAAATTTTATGAAAGATTATATCATTATCGTGTATGCAGTAATGATATATACTAGACATATAGTCTAATTTCTATATAAATAGTTTCAAGTGCATGACATATTTGTAGCCCATTTTGCGATCCGCCAGCCATTGTAAATTACCAAATGTGGCCCACATGATGACTTGAGTTTGAGACCACTGCTTTACACAGCAATTAATATATTATGCACCTTTTAGGAGTCATCAACTATATACACATCGTTCCTGCCTCGATTGGGCCACTATTCATCATTAGTGAGCTCTCTATAAGAGATCAATGCGTTTGACTGAGTTGACCAGTCTATAACAAGAAGTCGTCATCAACAGAGTATATAGGACTGTTTTGTTTCAGAGCGTTCGTGCATCAAGTTTCTACAGTTTTTTCGTTTTGCAGGACAGAATGAGGGTCGTTCTTTTTCTGTCCCTGGCCTCGGTTCTTCTGGCCTCCGTGGTCTTCGCTGTACCTTCCTGGGTCGAACGTTCAGCATACGATCCGGAGGACATTGGTAAGATTGAAGTTCTTGCAACCGAAAAACCATTGTGACCGCAGTCTTAACTTCTATTTTTATTTTGAGTGTAGCTCAATTTGTTCTGCAACTTTACGGTCTCGCTTGTCTGTCGAATGACCATCAGAGCCGTTTCGAGGCGCCTTTTTTGTCCCTATAATATGGAAATGCGTAAACAAGATTAGCCTACCTGAAGCTTTTCACAAAATGTTGAAGCCATTAATCATTCGATTACTTCTATTACAATTTCCTGGGTAATTATTCACTCTGATATATCAATGACAACTATTGGTTCAATATTTACCCATGCTACTCATGCTATAGCCTACTATAGATCTAGATAATAGACCTACAGCTAAAGGGATCGCTATAAATTAACACTGGATAAAATATTGGTAGACTATTTTTACAATTGTGTCACATTGTCACAGATGATTAATTTTGTTACTCATGCATATTTTATTATTTTAGCTTATAGCCTAATCTTATTTTTTATATTAATTTTTGGACTATCTACATCATTGCAGTTGGTAATTAATTTATTCGTGTTGTCGTATAGGCATAGTTACAGTTGTTAGCCTCCTACAACACCCGTGTCGCAGCAGCTTATAATCTATAGGGGCCTAGGCCTATAAATAAAAATGTAAAAAGTTCCTGTTTGTTACCACCGAACTCAGAAAGCTCTTGACCGATTGCTTTGAAAATTTTACCAAAACCTTCCATTCGAAAATAAGCAGGTTGATATAATGCCTTTTGGAAAAAGCGCAATGTTTACGACCAAAAACACAACTTTTAATTCCACTCCAGCGATTCCGATTTCAATTTCCATCCCACGTTGCTTACAATGCGGCCTATTTATAACGTGCGGCCTTTTATAGCGCATTTATAGCTTTCTACAAAATGAACGATCTCGGAAAATTCTTCACATATTGCTTTCAAATTTTCACACAATACGAGCGGGTTTTTATATGCTTCTTTGTAAAAAAACACGCAATCTGCGCGTCTGTTTATAGCGAATGTACGACCAAAAAACAACTTTTATTTCCACTCCAGCGATTCCGATTTCAATTTTCATCCCACGTTGCTTACAATGCGGCCTATTTATAACGTGCGGCCTTTTATAGCGCATTTATAGCTTTCTACAAAATCAACGAACTCGGAAACTTCTTCACCTGCTTTCAAATTTATAAATACGAGCGGGTTTTAAATGCTTCTTTGTAAAAAAGCACAATCTGCGCGTCTGTTTATAGCGAATGTATGTAACTGTCGGTTTTTACAAAATCAAGGATCTCGGAAAGTTTTACGGACGGATGGACGGACAACGGACGGGGAGGGACGGAGGACGGAGGGACAAAGGAGAGGAAGAGAGGGGTGAGTGAGGAAGGAAGGGGAGGGGAGGGAGCTGGAGGAAGAGGGAGGGGAGGGAGAAAGGGGAGGGGAGGGAGCGAGGGGAGGGATGGACGAAACGGGAGGGAGGGTGTGAGGCAGGGGAAGGGAGGGGAGGGAGGGGGAGGGGAGGGTGGGAGGGAGAGTCCTTTCAGCCACAGCAACGCGTGGCCGGGTACAGCTAGTAATAATAATAATAATAATAATAATAATAATAATAATAATAATAATAATAATAATAATAATAATAATAATAATAATTATAATAATAATAATAATAATAATAATAATAATAATAATAATATAATTATAGAATACCACGCATTTCTAGATACGCGCGTTTTTACCCCCCTTGCCCTGGAAACACTGGGCCCCATCAACAGCGCAGGCCTCAATTTTATCTCGGACATGGGTCGCCACCTCACACTAGCTACTGGTGAACCGCGAGAGACCAGCTATTTATTTCAAAGTCTCTCAATCACAATTCAGCGCTTCAACTCCATAGCATTTAGTGGTTCCTTTAGTTTAGAAGACCCACGCCCGAAATGGATGAGGTTTAGCCGTTCCATGCACATTGCTTTTAACTTTTTATAAGTCCCTGGGGAACAAAGTACCTCAGGGCAAAATAATAACAATAATAATAATAATAATAATAATAATAATAATAATAATAATAATAATAATAATAATAATAATAATATTAACAACAGTAGTAGTAGGCCCTAGTAGTAGTAGCAGTAGTAGTAGTAGACGCAGCAGCAACAGCAAAAGCAGCAGTAGGCAACAGTAATAATATTAATAATAATGATGACAATAATAATAATAATTAAATAATAACAATAATAATAATAATAATAATAATAATAATAATAAAACTATCTGCATGCATAGCGACGCACGATTAAAAAGCGCTGCATAATGCATATGAGTTTAAAAAGTCGTGACATGTATAAGATGATTGGTCTCATCAATCCATCAATGCCATTAATTTAAGCACTTGAATAATAGATGCTCTTGATCTATGGATACTTTGGAAGCTCACGTCATCACATAAATTGTTGATTTATTCAATTAAATTAAACAAGCTATTTATTAAGCCGATTATTTGTGGCTTGTACATTGAAGACAAGAGAGGAATGGAGAACTTCGAGAGTTTCATGGATTGGAAGAGAAGTCTTCCAGCGGACAGCGACGGATCCTTCCACGACTTCCAGCGGGCACTGTCTGCTGACGAAGATGGTGGACCAGAGACTCCATTGAAGGAGAGCCTTGTGGATGAGCGGATAGCGGAACCAGATCTACCAAAAATCACCCAAGGTAAAATTATCTCTGACAGCATTTTTTCATAGGTCCATCATGATGTAGACCCATAATGGGCTGCATCCGCCAAGTATGGATGAACCCACATGACATCTATGGGGCCGTCCATAAAGTACGTCACGCTATTTTTGACCCCCCTCCCCCTGTCACACACTGTCACAAATCTCGGACCCCCCCCTAAAGTACGTCACACTTTCGAACAAAAAATTTAAAAACATAACCATTTACCGAACCCTCTAAACCCTAGGGTACTATCCCTAATCCCTCTGATAGTGACGTGTGTCCCTAAACGCTTTGATAGTGACGGGAAATCAACTTTTATCCCGCCAGGCCGGGTTTTAGACACGCCTGGCCGGGCCGGGTCGGATTTTAGGTACTAAGAACAAAAAATATAATAAAGAATTTAAAAAATAAATGTGTGACGTCACACATGGCCTGACCCCTCCCCCCTGTCACAAACTGTCACACTTTCTTACACCCCCTCCCCCCTGGAGCGTGACGTACTTTATGGACGGCCCCTATACGGATCCACGTGGAATATCATATGGAATTGGGGATAATACACGGTCTCCATGCAACCGTTCTGGCAGATCTCGAACCGATAACGGCGTTGAGCTTATTAGCCTACAGTTGTTCGTAGTGGGCCTTATACTATTTTAAAAGTTTTTTGCCATCCTGTGTATTGCGCAGATAACGAAGTCATAATAATTATAATTATTGCTTTAATGCACTATACATAATATATATGATATATATACATATATATATACTAGCTGTATCCGGCCACGCGTTGCTGTGGCTGAAAAGACCGTGCAACTCTCCCTCCATACCTCCCTTCCCTACCTCGCTCCCTCCCTTCCTCTGTCCCCCCCTACCGCCATTCCCTCCCTCTCACTGCCTCCCCTCCCCTCCCCTCCCCTCCCCTCCCCTCCCCTCCCCTCCCCTCCCCTCCCCTCCCCTCCCCTCCCCTCCCCTCCCCTCCCCTCCCCTCCCCTCCCCTCCCCTCCCCTCCTCTCCCCTCCCCTCCCCTCCCCCCTAAGTCAAAAACGGTGGGTGGCCTCACTAAAAGTGATATAACTTTTGCTCGGTTTGAAATATTTTTATGAAATCTGGCCGTCATATGTAAATATGAATTGTCTATTAATCTGCAAAATTTCATTTCGAAATTCTTACTTTTGGCCAAGATATTGGCCAAAACCCACTTTTTGTCGCGTTACGTTTTTGAATCGTCAAAAAACGATGGGTGACCTCCATAATAGTGGCATAACTTTTGCTCTGTTTAAAATATTTTGATGAAATTTGGCCATCATGTGTAAATATGAATTGTCTTTACGACTGTAAAATTTCATGTCAAAATTCTTACTTTTGGTCAAGATATTGTCAAAAAACCTAGGGAGGTCTTTTTTTGGCCCACCCTGTAGATATAGCATACTCTGTTCCCACCGAGGCTACATAGGCCGTATAGTCCGCGTCCTCGACTCCTCGTCCTCACAGCTTCGAATTATTCCCGATTTATGACGAAAGAAATTACATTTTCCCAGGTTTTTCAAACGTGCAGTTGCACACAAAATGTGCAGCTCTAACTGGATTTGCGCAGTTGTAGAAGCACTTCTGTACAGATAAAACTAGCAAAAGACGTCATTGTCCTCCGATTGGAAGTAATTGACCATGGATGATGGGAAAGGAGAGCAGAGGTTGTGCAGTTATAAAAATTCCTTTAAAACAGTCCTGCATTTTCCTGCTACTATTCAAGTATACAGGCACTCGGTCATGGCGCTTCCATGTGACGTGGCATTCACCAATTGGATTGAAGTTTTACAATTTTTAATAATCATTTCTTTCAATGTAACTGTAACTGGGTGCGGAATGTCAGCAAGAAATTATTTTCGACAACCATCTCAATTGAACTCATCATCAGCCAATCAATCAATCAATCAATAAATAAATCAATCAATCAATCAATCCAGCAGTCAGTCCATCAATCAACCAGTAAGTCAGTCAGCCAATCAGTCAATCAATCAATCAGTCAGTCAGCCAATCAGTCAATCGATCAGTCAGTCAGTCAGCCGGTCAGTCAATCAATCTATCAAAAAATAAATTAATTAATTAATTAATCAAGCAATTTATCAGTCAATCAGTCAATTGATCAATCAATCAATAAGTCAGTAAGTAAGTCAGTTAGTCAATCAATCAGTAATCCAATCAATCCATTAACTGATCAATCAATAATTTATTCCGCAAGTAGGTAAGCAAGTTAATAAATAAATCTCAATCAATCAATCAATTAATTGATCAATAAACCAATCGATCAAACATAGACACGACTAGCATTTAAGATTTGATCTGATTGATTTAATTAGATTCAAACCTGACCTATTAGTACCTTAATAAATCTTTTAAAGAAGTCATCATGTACGTGCACGTGATCGAGATCAAAATATTAGGCCTATACAGTGTAATATCTCACTTTTGTAAGCTTCTGGAAACAGCCGAGCTAATCTGACGGAGCTGTACCAACAATGGCTTACGAAAGTTCCCGAAGGACGGGATTCCTCTTTCAAAGCGTTTCTTGACTGGCTGGAGGAACAGAAGAAACTCGAGGACAAAGAGAAACCCGAGGACAAAGGGGAACCCGAGGACAAAGAGAAACCCGAGGACAAAGGGAAATCCGAGGACAAAGAGAAACCCGAGGACAAAGGGAAACCCGAGGACAAAGAGGAACCCAAGGGCAAAGAGAAACCCGATGACAAAGGGAAATCCGAGGACAAAGAGAAACCCGAGGACAAAGAGAAACCCGAGGACAAAGAGGGACCCAAGGACAAAGAGAAACCCGAGGACAAAGGAAATTCCGAGGACAAAGAGAAACCCGAGGACAAAGGGAAACCCGAGGACAAAGAGGAACCCAAGGACAAAGAGAAACCCGAGGACAAAGCGAAATCCGAGGACAAAGAGAAACCCGAGGACAAAGAGAAACCCGAGGACAAAGAGGAACCCAAGGACAAAGAGAAACCCGAAGACCAAGAGGAACCCAAGGACAAAGAGAAACCCGAGGACAAAGAGGAACCCGAGAACACCGACGGTTAGTCGTTTTATTTAGTTATATGCAATGCAAAACTACATATTTATTCATTTATTTCTCGCAATTGCTACAGCGCCCCTTTAAGCTGACTACTCAGAGGCGCTCCCGACTACAGCGCGTACATCAGTGCTGCATCGGAGCTTCACACCGAAGCGCACGAGCAATTGCGAGTGAAGGACTTGCTCAAGGTCTCTGCCCTGCGAGCTGAGATTAGATGGATTCGAACCTGGAACCCTCCAGCTCCAAGGCACCGAACCCATCACTACACCACCGCGCCCCATATTAATAGCTTATGCTGCAATTCAACTATAATGCATAACTGGTTCGATGGTTTTGTTCGGTCTAGTACACGTTATGGAGCGCATTTTTCTCGTTCACTAGTCTCATTATTATGTTAAAACCTACTTTATGATATTCGGGTGCATTGCAAAATGGTAAGCTTACTTTTGTCAGATTTTCGACCAACTGAAGATGAATTGAAGGAGCTGTACCGAATGTGGCTTTAAAAAAATCGCCAGGCAAGGATTTGTCTTTTCATGCGTTTCTTAGGTGGATGAAGGAATACGATGATCCCGAGGTAGAGGAATATGGTATAGGTGGTTTGATACACAATCGTGATCTTAAGATTTATACATCGCCAGAAGCCGCAAAATTATGCACCGCAACCAACTTTTTCAAAGAAAATCTACAGGAAGGTAAAAGGTTAAAATTTGTTGGAGGCCAAGGGCCAAGGGTCAGGCGCGCAAACAGTCAGGCGACTATGGTGGATGGTGTTTAGAATAATTGAAGTGGAAAGAGAGGTGAGAGGACTAGGTAGAATCAGGGTAGGCTACGATTTGGGGGTACAGAAGTATTTCAGTTTTAAGTAAGTAAGTAAGTAAGTAGCCTTTATTTGCATATGTCAAGCGCACATGCATTACATTGTATACATTGAGCCCCAAACACGCACCTCGGCCCTGCAGGTCGCCGAGGTGTGTGTTTGGTGGAGGCGAGTGGCCCGTGTAAAAATCTGTGTAATTGTAACGTTTGAGGTGGATAAGTGTGAAACTATGCATGGCAACTTAGCGAAAATGAGGTTTCCCCCACCCAGGCCCCCTATGGTGGCAGTGATTCGCCGACCCCATTGGCCTGCTCCGGGTCGACCCCGACCCCTGCGAAGGATTGGGGTAGATTGCTTCAAAACTGTGGCCCTGCATAGCTAACAAACAAAGCCACAAACACACAGACTTACCAAAATATATATTATATAGCGCTGGATATAAATATAAAATAAAATGTATCTTCTTAATTAATAAGTCGACGCTGTTAAATAATTATTATTATATCTCTATTTATAAGCAAACTATACAAACTAAAGCAAAGTGCGGGGCGCGGTGAGGCAGGTAGTGGTGGTGTCTGTGCCTGGAGCCAGGTTCGAATCCACCTCAAGCCGTCGCGTAGGGACCTTGAGTAGTCCTTCACTCGCAATTGCACGTGCGCTTCGGCGTGAAACCCCGATACAGTGTCAGCGCCTCTAAGTAGAGAGCTTGAAGAGGTGCTATAGAAATGGAGAAATGGATGAGTAAAACAACTATGTTGCATTTAGGAAACCCTTGGCAGAGATGGGGCTCGATGATCGGCGAGTGGTACAGAAATAGATATGGGAATGAAAACAACGAGAATAATGAACGACAGTTGGCAGAAGTGCAAGAATTTCCTAACGAGGAACAACCAGCAATGAACCGACGTGAACAAACTGCATGTGAGTTGATGAATGTTCTATATTAGCCTATAGGGCATAAGCGCCCAATCTGTAGCTGTTTCAATTACTAGAATGACCAATTGAATTATAGGCTTCCTCTGCCAGCATATCCATGGGTACTACCTGAAAGAATTTTAATGCTCTCTCGATTGTGGGTCCCTCTGCCTGGAATAACCTCCTCCGTGGCCTGCGCTCCCTTCCGCGGGACTTGTCTAACTCTTTTCATAAACTACTCAAGATTTTCATCTTTGGCCGTGCATGCCTGGGTCGAGAGCGCCTCTGAATAGTTATCTTGTAGGAGCTCTATACGATAAAAGCCACATCCACACATCCAGACAGACAGTCAGATAGATGGCTAGATATATATAGATAGATAATTAATATAACCGCATAATATTAACGAGATTGTTATATATCGTGCGCGCCATCTTATTGCTGTTCTTCGCGTAATAATCGATGCCATTAAAGATACCAAATAAATGATCGTGGAGGTGACTAATCCCAAAAATCATTTTTACGCTCCTGATAAGCGTTATAAAAGAAGTGCCCAGACGCGTATATGCCTATAATTATGCCATGCGCAATTAGCAAACTCAGTCAAAAATTCTAGACCTAAGTAGGCCTAAGAGTCAAAGCGATAGCGAGGCAATTATAACACAGACACGCACACACATTGTATATAATTTTATGTATACATAAATTATAGTGCTTATATAATAGGCTATACAACTTGACGAAAACTTTGTAAGTGTATGCCAATTCTTTCGTTTCAAATTAGGTTGTGCAAACACGTGCAGGAAAATTAAGGCGAGCAATCCAAATGCACCGAGTGGAACTTACACCATCACTCCACAATCAAAGAAGCCAGTTGAGGTTTGTGACTATGTGCAGATTCATTCAAATTCACGAACAATGCTTGCGCGAAAAAATTTCGAATAGAGACTTCTTGTCCAGTCTATAATTACTAGAGTAGGCTATAACTATAGTTTTAGGTTATTCCTCAGTTGCTGATCGACTTCGTACGATCTTCTTGAAGTGCTAATCAGTAGCATAACTATCAGGGTGAGAATTGCAGGGGAACAGCCAGAAGAGCTTGCTAGACTTTATCTCCAACGATCAATTAAATATCAGCTAGGCCGACCTAACGGCAATCTTTATCTTAGCCATGAATGTAGCCTGTAATTATTGTATAGATAGGCTATAGCCTATAGGACCAATAATTTATTGTCCTTCTGACCAAGGCCGTAGCTAAGGAGGGGGGTGTTTTGGGTGTTTGAACACCCCCCGAAATGGATAATCAATGTGAAAAATAACAGAATGCATGTAAAACAATGATGATGTAAAACCATGAAATAAAACCATGAAACCCCTGCCCCGAAATGAAAAAATGTAAAAAGACAGCAGAATGCCGGATGACTAAAAAGAAAAATTGGTCACATTTTTGAAAGATTTCGGCCGGACGACTAAAAAAGGTCATCAGCTTTTAATGGAAGGGAAATTGGTGAAACACTCCCTAAATCAAATCCTGGCTACGGCCTTGCTTCTGACTGGAGATGCGTTGTGTTTTGTTGTTCAAGGTTTACTGTGAGATGGGTCTGAATGGTGGCGGCTACACGTTCCTCAGCCCAACGGCCTTAAGCAAACTGAATAGAGTCGACGTTGCAGAGATGTTCACAGACAGATCCGCGTTCCTCATGCGTATTCGTAAGACCGACGGAACCCAGCCTTATGCCGTACTCAGCCAGCTTCCAAAATACTCGTGCGTATTATACTTCGCAACGATAAGCTGTATACGGCTAATTTTATGTAACGGCATTTTATAGTGCCGATGCCTGGCATCTATTGCAGCCCAGTCCGGAGAAGAAAAGGAAGGCAGCTCCAGGAAAAATTGTCGATGTTACACTTTAAACCTATAAGCGGCTATCCCATAATCTCTCCTATCTCCCTTATAGACCATATAATCTAACTACAATGTTGCCACTGAACAGTGTTGTTCCTCCTAACTGAGTTCTATGAATTTTGAGGTGCTCATGAAAATATAAAGAGGCTAAATGGATTTGATGCATAGGCTTATAGTCTACATGCCTGGGTTCCATTTTGGAATCATTTGTCGTGCTGTATAGCCGCGGTGGCGCCTTGTAGTCAGAATTAAAGTTGCGGATTCGAATCATCCGCCTCAAGCCGCCGTATAGGGACTCTGAGCAAGTCCTTCACTCGCAAATGCTCGTGTGCTTCGGCGTGAAACTCAAATTCAGTGTTCGCGCTGTGGTCGGGAACACCTCTGAGTAGAAAGCTTGAAGGAGTTCTATAACAAGTGCTCACACGTATACTATAATACAATACATATACACGTACATACATACATACATGCATGCATACATACATACATACATACATACATACATACATACATACATACATACATACATACATACATACATACATACATACATACATACATACATACATATAGGCCTAGATACATAGGCCTGCATAATGGTCTGGACGCAACATAATTGACCCACCGCGATAAAATGCTCAAAACTGCACATGGAACAAGAGGGGCATTCCCCTAGTATAGACTGCTGACACCTACTTAAACTATTTTTTACTACCATTTTTTGATTTTTAGCAAACTTCTGCACGAAAGCACTATTGGCTAATGACACCAATTTCCACAATTTCCATAAGCCTATGCAAAAGCGAGACTATGATAAAAATTTACATTAAGAAACCTCTTAAAAGAATCTTGTTCTTAATTTCCTGTCTTGCGTTTTCCAGGCTCTTCATAGATTTTTGTGTTTTTTAAAACTTAGATCAATTATAGCGGAGTCGTTCCTTGTTTGTTATTATAGAAGTATTCCGTTAAAGCTTGGTCTGAGCGAAAATACCGGATACAACGCTCCAGTCAACATCCAAAAGTTGGGTTCGCCATTCCTGTATTTCGGGTTCCTTCCGATAGTGAATGGCGCAAATTTGGACGTTCAGGGTCTACTCATGAACGGGGTTCCTATCACCTTTCAAAACTGCGACCGGAATCCGAACAGTCACATCACCATCTTTCCAGATTTCTCTGAATCGGTGCCGTCAACCTACAGTGTAGGTGGACCGGTTCATGGCCCCATATTCTCGAATGTTCGGCCGAATCCGTCTGGTCGTGTCATGCCACCGGAATACTTCATGTTTGCCGAGTCTCACTGGGGAGGATGCGGCTGCTATGTTCAGACAAACCAGGTACCAGGAGTACTTGGTCTGTCCATTGGCTTCAAATAGCATTAATTAATTAATTGCCATAAGCCTGTTATAGGCTATCCTGCGGCTTGTGGTAGCTGTGTTTGCATTGCGAGACTAGGCTTATAAGCTTGGAACATTAATTGTAATTAAGCTTCAAAGCTTGCTAAAACTTATTGCATTGTATCATTCACAATACTTAGCCTAATTATTATCTATTCAACTGTGAAAGGAAGAGATTGCATTTTGTTTCTCTGTGACAATAATTATTAACCACTCGTGCGCTTTGATCGTGCGGCTACTATTAGGCTGTCATCATGGCTTGTTGGCATATATTTAATGAGCATTAGGCTAATAGCATTTTTAAGCCTATGAAATGCTTAAGCATTATACCTGCTTATAAACTGATTCTGCTGTGGTCATATAGTTATCAATAGCTTAACTTCGTATGACAATTAAATTGGTTGAGGTTCATACTTTTGGTGGTTTTTGCTTAAATGAAAGCTGTAGCCTAATGATGAAACAAATTCTTTTCAATATGGAAGTTGAATATACGAAGAATAGTTCTTGCTCAAATAGATGCCGGAACGATTATTTGAACGCATGTCTAAACGGACGCTGGATTTATTCAGTTTATTCCGTGTGTCGAATCGTCCGTTGACGAAACGTCCGTTGACGAAAGGTCCGTTGACGAAACGTCCGCATACGGTTAAATAATAACCGTCCCGCTATCTGCAATGGCCTCCCACTAACCTTGCGACTTAATTATGCCTAGGCTAAATTTCCCTGCATTTTTTAAGTATCTCAAATCCTACTTTTTTAGCTGTAGCTGGGCTGGGAGCGCCTCTGAGTAGGTTTCTTGAAGAGGCGTTATATAAATTCTCGAAATGAATAAATGAATGAATACTAATTTGGGGCTGGGGGAGAGGCAACGTGTTTGAGCATTTCGGAAGGATTACCATCAGAGCTGTACTGGTAAATTTTGAGGTGAGTACACCCTGGCCGGGAGAAAAATCGACTTTTTTTGGCCAAAAATTTCGGAAGGTTGTCATCCGGCCAAAAATGTTACAATTTTCCCGTCCGAAAAATCTGACGACCTTTTTTTAGTCATTCGGTCCGGATTTCGTGAAAAATACACCTAAATATCCTTTACCTTTTTCGTGCGTATTTATACCCACACGCTCTTTGTGAGGTCAGTAGGCCTATATACGCTGTATACCCGCGTATACCCTGGTTTTCTGCGGTGAGTATACGATGCCGTGTTTTCCCGGAGGTCAGTATACGCCGTATACCCGCGTATACCCTTGATTAGGCCTACAGCCCTGTATAGCATATAGTCTACAACGATACTTTTTCATATAATTTTGTCGTTTTTGCTATCCCTTATGCTATCCCTGTCGATTTTGTTTTAATGGCGGAATTTCTTTTAACTGAAACCCCACGACCCACTATATCGAGATTGTAATTGCGATTGCAAATGCAAACTGCGACCAAAACAGATTCTTTACGTGGGAGAAATAAAATGACAGGAATCAGATCATAATGATATGATATGATCATAATGATATGATGCTGTTTTTCACTTTCCTGACGCACAGATTTAGGCAATGACTAATAATTTGCCTATAATATTATGTAGGCCAGTTAGGGCTGCCAACTTTTGATTTTGCCATTCCGGGACGCATTCAACCACTCGATGTGCCATTACCAATTTACACAATCCACAGAAACGCATAATGTAGCAAAATATGATGTGTCAGTCCAATATGGGATCTACACAATCTACTTTAAAAAGTCCTTAATAATTTCAGATAAATCATCAAAAGCCACGTAGCCTAAATTTGATACAAGGATCAACTTCAAGAACACATCACTTCAAACTCCGGTCACCATAGGCCTATCAGAGTAGGCCTAAGTCTTATGGGCCCAAATTGAGGAAAGTTCTTAGGTATCGTAGGCTTATAGGCCTGCGTCGCCCTGCGACCGAAGAGCAGAATTGATCTTCAATTTTTAAGCTTATAGCCTGCTTCTGTGCTTTAAGCAGTTCCAGAACACTGGGCTCAAAGTCGTAGAAATCAGCGCATGCTAAAATTTATATAAAGCACCAGTTCTGCATTAATAAGGTCGGTGAACTCTCAGTGCTCTGCAGGTAATTGCGATTGTTAGACAACAGATCGTTCCTAATGCTGAACACTTTCTCTCAAAAGGAATTTAAAAATTAACAGAATGTGCAAAAGCGAAAACCGAGAGTCATTGGTTTGTAAAGTTTTTAAAACTTCAACATGCGATGTTCGGCCAAAAAACGTAATGTATAATAGGTCTGATAGATAGCAGAACACAAAAATCATCGGTCAAATTAGGCCTATTGAGTTTAGTAAGCAAGAAACTAATAGGAACAACAATTGTGCTAAGTGGATTTCTAGACCAAATTCCGGGACAATTTGAGATCAATCCGGGACACGGGACGCTCAGGGTCGATTCCGGGACTGTCCCGGCGAATCCGGGACGGTTGGCAGCCCTAAGGCCAGTGTTTTTCAGCCTTTCTCTAGTGGCGGAACCTTTCTCAAAATACTATTTGCTTGCGGAACCCTGCGCGTTTCAACCGTTCAGTATTTAAAGAAAAAATAGACTATAGTTGTAATTTGTAAAATTATGTAAAATTCAAATTACTTTCACTTCTGGTGAAGTCTATAGTATTACATTACAAATACTTGCTTCAGAATTCTAGAAGTTAGTGTAGGTCTAGTGCACAAAACACTGGCAGAGAACAACTGCTCTTCTGTTCTAAATATTTCACCAACGACTTGTTTGATTTATTCCTCTTTTATTCCATCTGACAGAACGATAGAATATTGAAAAATGAAAAATTCGCTCTATATTATGGATTAGTTTAAGTTGTGTTAAAGTGTCCTTTTTCAAGTTTACTGCAAAATTTGTGCCTACATCATGGTTTAAGTATTGGACGCATCGTATAGAGAGTCACGTAGCCTGACGCATAATGATTCATCTTCAACATAAAGGAATCGTTTGTGGGAATCGTTTGCTCAGCCGTCATGAATGTGGTGAGTGAAACGAGGCTATTAGGGGGCCAAGGGACTTCACCTTATTTGGGGAGTTTCATCTTCGTTTGTTAGTTGTTCCTGCATCTGAAAAGTGCTTCTGTCGCAATAATCACACATCTAATTCTTATTTCAAACATCTTACACTTTCCGAGAAGCAGATAGCGAGCATAGGCCAGGGCTGTTTTTAAGGAATTTTTAAGAACTGCACAACTCCTTCTTTTCTTTCCCATCCTCCATCGTAAATTACTTTCAATCGGATGACAATGACCTTTTGCTAGTTTTAACTGCACAAAACTTGTGACAGAAGTGCTTTTACAACTGCACAGATCCATTTAGAACTGCACATTTTGTGTACAACTGCACGTTAAAAAAGCCCTGGCACAGGCTATAGTACTATAGGCCTGTCTGTTTTAATAGATTCTACACATAGCTATATAATATTATGCTTGGGGCTCAGCCTTTAGCTTACGCTTGCAAAAATGTGAATATCCGCTGCATCTGGATGAGAAATTTAACCACTGTGTCTTCAAAGTGAGCTTATCAAAAGAGGAATAAATCAAACAAATCATTGTCCTAGAGCTCAGCAGATTCTTTTGATCCAGAACAGATCTAGAGCGTCCAAATAGTTAGAAACCAATTATAAAAATGCTTCATTTGTCCGATTGGACAGTTGGAAACGTAGGCTATAATTATATACAGCAAGACAGACAATTATTCATACAGGGCCAGAGATGCAGACCCTGCATTTCAAGTAAACTAAGGTATAGCATAATAATTAATCAATAAAATTCATGATGATGGCGATTTTTGGATGTTAGAGAACTGAGGATTAATCAAAAAACCGTCCTCGTGACTTTCTTTACCGATTAACCCTTTACTCGTTCATTTTTAAATTTTAAGCCCGTTTTCAGTGGATATTCTCGGGGCAGACGCGTAAAAGATTAATAAATTACAGGTGGTGTTTGAACAACATGGCAAGGCTACATCTGACTTATAGCCGTGTGCATACGAGAAGAGATTGCAATTAAGCCTTTATTTATCACAGTGGACTATTTATCACAATGCGCATCACCATCTCTTTTCGTATAATCTGTAAAGTGATCATGTGCCGCCACTGTTACAAAAGGATTCACGGCATAAGCCTATATACTATATAGTCGTTACTTTGCCACCAGCATCTCCTATACCCGGCAATCTCGCAACTGCGAGATGCACATTTCGTGTGACATTCGTCGACTGCACGCAGTAACTAATCGACTACAAGACCGCTTGCTCAAAGCTAGCCACCTCAATTGTTCATTCCAAACTATACTATAGGCGTACTGCAATTCCTTTTGCTACAACTTCGGCCCTCCTCAAATGAAACGCCTGTAAACAGTCACCAAACTTCTCAAACGCTGCCGTGCACATTACATGTAGCTACCACAAATGAAATAATCTGGTTTAAGTGCTACAACACATAGAACTCAGCTGCTATCGATCGTGTAAGGATCAGGCAATGAGTCTAGAATCCTGAGTCAACGATTACGGGCAATGTAGCTATAATACTGTATAGGCAATATCGTTTCGTTTAGGACTTTAAATATTAGGCCTATGCAGTTTTAAAGCTGAAAGCGCGCCGCGGTAACGGGCAGCACTGCAGCAAATAATTATTGTACAGGGTGCGCCAGAAAAAGACCTCCTAGGTTTATTGCCAATATCTTCACCAAAAGTAAGAATTTCCAAATTAAATTTCACAGGCTTATAGACAATTCATATCTACACATTATAGCCAGATTTCATCAAAATATTTCAAACACAACAAACGTTACACCACTTTTAGTGAGGTCACCCACCGTTTTTTGACGATTCAAAAACGCGACGCAACAAAAAGTAACAAAAAACAATCCAATTATTCTGGTCAATATCTTTGTCAAAAGTAAGAATATCGAAATGAAATTTTACAGGTTTAAAGACAATTCATATTTACACAATATAGCCAGATTCCATCAAAATATTTCAAACAGAACAAAAGCTATACCACTTTTAGGGAGGCCACCCACCGTTTTTTGACGATTCAAAAACGAAACGCAAAAAAAGTCACAAAAACACGATTTTTTTCTAAACTCAAATAATTGGTATCAAATAGCCTTGATTTTTGCCAGATGATCATTATTATTACTATTTAAAAAAGAAACAGGGCACCAGCGTAGCTGTGCGTCACTGAGAAGTCACTTAGCAAGATGACATTTAATTGGTAAATATGGAATCTGTCAGATTAATCAACAGGTCCATCAAGAACTTTGCAAAGAGACTCAACAGAAGCTTTGGCACTGGTGTTTGGCACATTGAACACAAGTTGTGAAGCACTACCAAGTTCATTTGACAACAGTTATTTGAGACGAGACTTAATAAAATCGCGTTTTTGTTACTTTTTGTTGTGTTTCGTTTTTGAATCGTCAAAAAGCGATGGGTGGTCTCACTAAAAGTGGTTTAACTTTTGTTCTGTTTGAAATGTTTTGATGACATCTGACCGCCATGTGCAGGTATGAATTATCTTTAAGCCTGTAAAATTTCATTTCGATATTCTTACTTTTGGCCAAGATATTGGCAAAAACCTAATTTTTTTGGCGCTTCGTTTTTGAATCGTCAAAAAAGTGGGTGACCTCACTAAATGTGATGTAACTTTTGTTCCGTTTGAAATATTTTGATGAAATATGGCCATGATGTGTAAATATGAATTGTCTATAAGCTTGTAAAATTTCATTTGGAATTTCTTACTTTTGGTCAAAATATTGGCAAAAACATAGGGGGTCTTTTTTGGCGCACCATGTATACGTTTCCGAGCGCATTTCTTCAGTTATGTTTACGGTGATAAATCGTTCAGGAACATTTAGTAAATGTTGTAATTAATCAAAGCATCCAAGCAGATGGTTTCTCTTTGGACCGATTAAAGACCTCTCAATCTGCTAGCATGTCAATTGCGTCACATAATAAAGGACCATAAAATAAAACTTTCAAGTAGATAAAGGCATGTTCGTCGGTTGCCGTATTTCAAAGACGCCTGTCGTCGCTGTCGATAGCAGATTTGTGGGAGCAGACTGCATTAGCCCAATAAATATGTCACAGTGGATTATGTGCACCCAGGGTTTGCGACGATTGACTTCAAATGGCAATGTTGCCAATGCACACGAGGTGACATATTGGAGTTCTTCGGATTCACTCATCGTTCTCGAGTGGTTGATGGCTTCAGTATAACAGACTATTAATGATTTAATGAGGGTTACAAATATATGCAAAATGCAATTATGCATATTTTGTGATGTAGGTCTATATACGCAATACATTATATCTTTGTCATAATGATATATTATAATCTTACATCATATATAATAAGTGTTTAATCTAGTCCCCATCCTCTGGGGGGGAGTCCAGACTTTTGAAGGGGGTGGGCAATCGAGCGGACGGTCGCCGAGGGAGGGATGTGGGGAGGGGGATGCGTCCCTCCCCACCCGAAACTTATTGCATTTTCAAATATCAACTGTAGCATTTTAGGCTGTCATCTTAGCAAAATAGCTGTACCTTTCAGTGCTGATGAGAGTGGCTTAAGACTTCAATAAATACACTATACAATACTAAACTTACAATAATAATAATAATAATTTCTTTTTGAAATTTCACATTGTAATGGACCAGCGCCATCACGCCCACAGTCAGCACACACACCCCGTCCCGCAGGAGCGTGTCAGGTTTGGTTGTGGGTCGGGATAACCAAAATGCGCGAGGGTGAACAAACAATTGTCGGGCCATGCCTGTTACCGCAGAGGGTTGGGTCAAGGTGGGACCAGGGTCTGGATACGAGAGGGCGAAGTGGGGCGAAGAATTATGTGGGTGCGGGAGGAACTGGGTGGGGCGAGGGTTAGGGTGGGGTTCGGGAGCAGGGTGAGAGCGGGTTGTATGGTGGCATGGGCGAAGTTTATCAAGGTTTAGGGGGGGGGCTAAGCCTCCCAGAAAGACCCAGATTCATTTTTACAGTGTAAATGGTTTCCTTTTCGGGCTTAGCCGACCAAGAAGGCTTTAGAGCCTCCAAGAACGGAAACCAAACTCCGCCCATGTATGGAGGAGGAGAAAAACTGAAATTCAGCGGTCAACTTCGGATACCCCAGAGGCGAAAAATTAAAATTTCTCGGTCAACGCCTGGTATACCTGGTAATATAATATAAAATGATATAATATAAATATAATATAAATATAATATGATGTAATAAATATAATATAATTTATGACGATGTAACTTAATATTATATAGCATAATGTAGCATTATAAGTGGGCCTACTGCAATAAATTTAACTAAAATAATAGCCTACATATAATATGCATAGACCCTATGCATATTTATCTTTTTATATAGTCCCATATTTATATAATATGGTTCAACGGCCAACTTTGGTCGACAACAGTTCAACTGTATAAAAACCTTCTCAAAGCTGCAAATAACAACTGCAAAAAAATTGTTGACCAAGAAGAAATCAAATCTATCTCAATTCTACAATCTGCTTGACGAGAGAGAGTTTGACTGGGATGACGTTATTACAACCGCCCAAAGATATATATCCTTCAGACAGCGATAAATATATCCGACTTTTAGGAGTCATCAACTACACGTCGTTCGATCCTGTCTCAAATGGTCCATTGGATGGGCGTCCCACTATTTATCATTAGTGAGCTCTCTACAAGAGATCAAAGCGTTTGACTGAGTTGACTAGTCTATAAAAAGAAGTCGTCATCAACAGAGTGTAGGACTATTTTGTTTCAGAGCGTTCGTGCATCAAGTTTCTACAGTTTGTTCGCTTTGCAGTACAGAATGAGGGTCGTTCTTTTTCTGTCCCTGTCCTCGGTTCTTCTGGCTTCCGTGGCCTTCGCTGTACCTTCCTGGGACGAACGTCCAGCATACGATCCGGAGGACATTGGTAATATTGCAAGTTCTTGTAACCGAAAAACCATTGTGACCGCAGTCTTAACTTCTATTGTAATTTTGAGTGTAGCTCAATTTGTTCTGCAATATTACGGTCATGTGCGGAGTTTATCAGGGGCTAGGGGCCTAAGCCCGGTATCCGGTCAAAACACCGCACACAAAACCGCGCATTACAAACCCGCGCACGATCATTACCGCGCACTATAATTACCATTTACTATTATCAATAATAATAACAATGAAAATAATAAATAAATTTTAATAATGACACTATCTGCATAGCGACGCAGCACTGCGGAGACACAACGATAAAAAAGCGCTGGATAATTGCATATGAGTTTAAAAAGTCGTGACAGGTATAAGATGATTGGTCTCATCAATCCATCAATGCCATTACTTTAAGTTTAAGCACTTGAATAATAGATCTGCTCTTGATCTATGGATGTTTTGGAAGCTCGCGTCATCACATAAATAGTTGATTTATTCAATCAAACTAAACAAGCTATAGTTATTAAGCTGATTAATTATTTTGTGACTTGTACATTGAAGACAAGAGAGGAATGGAGAACTTCGAGAGTTTCATGGATTGGAAGAGAAGTCTTCCAGCGGACAGCGACGGATCCTTCCACGACTTCCAGCGGGCACTGTCTGCTGACGAAGATGGTGGACCAGAGACTCCATTGACGGAGAGCCTTGCAGATGAGCGGATAGCGGAACCAGATCTGCCAAAAATCGCCCAAGGTAATATTATCCCTGACAGCATTTTTTCATAGGTCCATCATGATGTAGGCTACACCCATAATGGACTCCATCCGCCCAGTATGGATGAACCCACATGACATCTTTACAATACAATACAACACAATACAATACAATTAGTCATTTATACAGCGCTTTAACAAAACAAGTTTTGCACAAGAACGCGCTTCTCTACAAATCTAGTTATAATACAATGAAAACAAATGAGTTTTTAACTTTGATTTAAATTCTGCAACAGATGAGCACTGGCGAATGGAGGTTGGTAGACTGTTCCATTCTTTAGGTCCTGATGCTGAGAATTAAGGCACGGCTTCCAAGCTTCCGGTATGTGCGAAGTGTAGCAAAAATCACTTCGCGAGGACGAACGAAGTCCTCTGGACTTAGAGGCGGAACATGGCGTGACCATCGATGCCATGTAGGATGGAGAGGTTCCGTAGTGGATATATCTATACGGGTCCACGTGGAATATATAGAATTAGGGATAAAACACGGTCTCCATGCAGCCGTGCTGCAGGGCAGATCTCAAACCGATATTAAACGACGTCTAGCTTATTACAGTTATTCGCAGTGAACCTTATAATATTTTAAAAGTTTTTTTTATGCCACCCTGTTTATTGCGCAGATAACGAATTCATAATAATAATAAATATTGCCCCCCCAATGGAGGCGTTGGGGGGACGGCCCATGCATTTGTCCTACCCCCCCCCCCCAATGGTTGAGCGTCACGACTAAAAAAAAAGGTCATCAACTTTTTTGGCAGCGAAAATAGAACAAACATTTCGTCGAGATTTTCCGGCCGGATGACAAAAAACTCCCTTTTTTGGCGGCGAAAATAGAAAACTTCGTCGAGATTTCGCCGGTCGTCCCCAAATCTCCGCCCAGGTCTCCGCCTATGGCGGCGAGGATGGTCTGCAATAGGAGAAAGTACGACCACGTCATGCCGCTCCTTCGTGACATTCTCCACTGGCTGCCTGTTCCATTTTTCATCGAATGCAGGCTCTGTCTGTTCGTCTTCAAATCACTTCCCGGAGCTGGGCCCGAGTACCTGCGCGATTGCTGGACAGAGACTCATTCCTCCGCGGCCGGACCTCAACTCCGATCATCTGAGAGGACTGATTTGCGTGTGCCGAGGATGAGAACGCGCTTTGGCGATCGTGCCTTCTCGGTCGCTGGTCCACGATGCTGGAACAGACTTCCTCTAGCTATTCGATCGGCCGGTGTCACGTGATATTCTATCCCCCTGAAAGCTATCCGGGGGATGAATTAATCTATCCCCCGGATGGAATTAATCGGTCTAGACTATCCGGGGGATGAACCATTCTGTCCCCTTTTTGGAAAAAAATTGTATAGGCCTAATTGCAAAAACTTACGCTCTAATCAAAATTTAAAGTGACTCTGTATATATTATTGCTTTAAGTGTCCAAAGCAATTTTCAGAGAAAGCCAACTCGAATTTCTTTAGTGACTCTGAGTGTTTTTAAGCATTTTAAATGTTCTAAGTGCTCTAAAACCAAAGCCAAAAAATAAATTATCTGGTAGGAATAAGCATAGCCTACCTGTTGGTGTCATTGTTCAAAACAAAGCAGGTGAAAATTAATTTGCAAAAATAAATACACGCGGAAGTGACTTTTTCGACTTTTCCTCATTCGGGGGGAAACGATTAATACGGGGGATAGGCCTACTCTATTTCGTGACACCGGCTCAGTGGACTCTTTTAAATCCATGCTAAAATCATACTTGTTCGCTATATAGGCCTTTTTATAGGGTTTATCCCGTGTAGCTGCTTTGTAGGGCGCCCTTGTAACGGCATGACCGTGTTACTGCGCCATATAAATTGTCGTAATTATTATTATTATTATTATTATTATTATTATTATTATTATTATTATTATTATTATTATTAAAGGGGAACCCGAGGACAAAGAGAAACCCGAGGACAAAGAGAAACCCGAGGACAAAGAGGAACCAGAGAACACCGACGGTAAGTCGTTTTATTTAGATATATGCAATGCAAAGCCACAAATGAATTCATTTATTTTTCTCAATTGCTACAGCACCCCTTCAAGCTGTCTACTCAGAGGCGCTCCCGACTACAGCGCGTGCACTGCATCGGTCATCTAAAGTGAAGCTCCATAACTCAGAATGTGTTTTTGTATATACTAATCTTAGCGCTATAGTCTGTGTCACATGATGCTATCGCTTCCAATTATTATTGCTCGTGCTATACATGTATTTATCCAGAATAGCAATATTGGCTTAATGTTCGTTAGTTAGACTTGGGCGTTAGAATTGTAAAAACAATGGCGAACCACCACTTCCGGATGAGCAATTAATTAATAGAAGCACTGAACTCAATTAGCACGCAACGCAATCCTAAAGACCTTAGCCTACGATTCAAGCATAAACCCTGTGCTTTCTTTTATGAACCTGTCAAGGCGCTATGTAAACATCTTATTCATTTGACGTTCAAATGCCAATTATATATAGGTGGTAGATCTAATGTAAGCCTATGATTATAACGTAGATATGGCCTACGAGAGTTTAAGGGACAACACCTCAGCGCCTTCTGCTGATGTGTCTTATTCGATATATTATAGCCTAATAGCGCTGGATATAAGCATAAAAAGTTCAGCCGAAGGGTTGCAGGTTCGAATACACCTCAAGTCGCCGCGGAGGGACCTTGAGTAGGCCTAAGTCCTTCACTCGCAATTGCACGTGCGCTTCGGCGTGAAACCCCGATACAGTGTCAGCGCCTCCAAGTAGAGAGCTTGAAGAGGCGCTATAGAAATGGAGAAGTAGATGAGTACAATAATTATGCTGCATTTAGGAAACCCTGGGAATGAAAACGACGTGAACAATGAACGACAGTTGGCAGAAGTGCAACAATCTCCTAGCGAGGAGCAACTAGCAATAAACCGACGTGCAGAAATACCAGGTGAGTTGATGAATGTTATATATATATATATATACATATATATACTATAGGCCTAAGGGCCTAAGCGCCCAATCTGTAGGCCTAGTTGTTTCAATTGCTAAAATGACCAATTCAATTATAGGCTTCCTCTGCCAACATCGATCCATGTGTACTAGACGGAACTCACAAGAGCTCTAGCTACACGTGTTGTCTAGGCCTATATACTTATCCTAATCGTGACTAACTGATGCATAAATTTGACTCATTATTTCGAGGGCATGCAGTATAGTCTGTGGCATCCATGCTTTCAATGCTGAAACGATCATCACTGAGCCTGATTGAGGGCGATATCATTACTTAGGCCTGCATTATTGTCTATAATTATCTTCGGAACTCTTCATTTTAATTTCGGCTTGCTCTGATCGTCGCTAAATCTCTGCGCTTGGCCCCTATAGGCTATAATATTATATGGCGACTTTGCAATTTTATTGGCGACCTGCACGCACAGTCATAACCGAAAGACTTTGAATGCTCTCCCGATTGTGGGTCCCTCTGCCTGGAATAGACTCCCCTCGGTCCCCCTTGTGACCTGAGTTCCCTTCTGCGGGACTTCTTTAACTCTTTTCATAAAGTATACTCAAGATTTTCCACTTTGGCCGTGCACGCCTGGGTCGAGAGCGCCTCTGAATAGTTATCTTGTAGAAGCGCTATGATAAAAGCTATAAAAAAAATTGCCCAGACGCGTATATGCCTAGGCCTATATGCCCATGCGCAATTAGCAAACTCAGTCAAAGATTCTAGACCTAAGTAATCTAGTCGAAGTAATAGCTAGGCAATTATAACACACACACACACACTCACACACAGGCCTATGTAATTTTATGTATATAGGCCTACATATAGTGCTTATATAAAAGGCTTCATCTTGATAAAAACTTTGTAAGCGCAGGTTGTGCCAATTCTTTCGTTTCAAAATAGTTTGTACAAGCACGTGCAGGAAAATTAAGGCGAGCAATCCAAATGCAGCGAGTGGAACGTACATCATTACTCCACCATCAAAGATTCCAGTCGAGGTCTGTAACAATGAGCAGATTCATTCGAATTCACGAACAGTGTTTGGCCAAAAAATTTCGAATAGAGACTTGTCTAGTCTATAATTACTGGAGTAGGCTAATTTTAGCCAGAGGCGGCGCCAGGATATCAGTTGGGGGGGCTGGTTGAGAGGGACGAATCGTGGAGGGATATTTTCCATTTGCATTCGCCAACATTTTTGACGACTTTTTTTTAGTCATTTGGCCAAAATCTCAAGAAAACAAATTATTTCATTTTCCCTGTTCCCTCAAAATCCTGATGACTTTTTTAGGGAGGCTTAGTCGAAATCTCATTTTCACTGTGCAAAAAACCTGACGACCTTTTCGGCTTTTTGGGAGGTTTAGCCTCCCTAGGCCCCTGACGACGACAAAAAAGTCATCAGTTTTTTCGGCGGTTGAAATGGTAGGCTATCTTTTCCCGGAAAATTGGACGATGACTAAAAAAAGTCATCAGTTTTTTCGGCGGTTGAAATGGTATCTTTTCCCGGAAAATTGGACGATGACTAAAAAAAGTCATCAGTTTTTTCGGCGGTTGAAATGGTATCTTTTCCCGGAAAATTGGACGATGACGAAAAAAAGTCATCAATTTTTTCGGCGGTTGAAATGGTATCTTTTCCCGGAAAATTGGACGATGACTAAAAAAAGTCATCAGTTTTTTCGGCGGTTGAAATGGTATCTTTTCCCGGAAAATTGGACGATGACTAAAAAAGTCATCAGTTTTTTCGGCGGTTGAAATGGTATCTTTTCCCGGAAAATTGGACGATGACTAAACAAAGGTCATCAGGTTTTTTTCCGGCAGCACAACGAAATTTTTCCTCTGTCCCACCAACAAGACCCTAAATTTTGGCTCCCCCCTTCGAAAATCTCTGCATCCGCCCTTGCCTAGCTGGCGCCGCTGCTGGTTTTAGCATAACTTCGATTATTCTAAATTATTTTAAAACGGCGCACCGTCCTCAATTGCTGATCGACATCGTGCGATCTTCTTGAAGTGCTAATCAGTAGCATGACTATCATGGTGAGAATTACAGGGAACAGCTAGAGGAGCTTGTTAGTCTTTATCTCCAACGTTCAATTAAATATCAACTAGACCGACCTAACGGCAATCTTTATCTTAGCCATGGATGTAGCCTATAATTATTGTATAGATAGGTTATAGGCCTAATTATATAGATAGGCTATAAGTCTAATTATTGTCCTTCTGACTGGAGATGCGTTGTGTTTTGTTGTTCAAGGTTTACTGTGAGATGGGTCTGAATGGTGGAGGCTACACGTTCCTCAGCCCAATGGCCTTAAGCAAACTGAATAGAGTCGACCTTGCAGAGATGTTCACAGACAGATCCTCGTTCCTCATGCGTGTTCGTAGGACCGACGGAACCCAGCCTTATGCAGTACTCAGGCAGCTTCCGCAATACTCGTACGTAGGCTACTTCGCAACGATAAGCTGCAGGCTAAACGGCTAATTTTATGTATCGGCATTTTAATATAGTGACGCTGCCTGGCATCTATTGCAGCCCAGCCCTGAGGAAAAGGAAGGCAGCTTGAGGAGAAATTGTCGATGTTACACTTTAGAGTTTAGACCTATAGGCTATCCAATCTCTCCTATCGTTCTCTGGCCTTATTACATGCACTAATCTGACTACAATGTTGCCATTTTTACCACCACTTTTTAATTTTTAACAAACTTTTGCACGAAAGCACTAGGCTAATGACACCAATTTTCACAATTTCCATAAGCCTATGCAAAAGCGAGACTATGAAATTTACATTAAGAAACCTCTTGAAAGAATCTTGTTCTTGATTTCCTGTCTTGCGTTTTCCAGGCTCTTCATAGATTTTAGTGTTTTTTTTTACTTAGATCAATTAGCCTATAGCAGAGTCGTTCTTTGTTTTTTTTATTGTAGACACATTCCGTTAAAGCTTGGTCTGAGCGAAAATACCGGATACGCCACTCCAGTCAACGTCCAGAATTTGGGTTTTCCATTCCTGTATTTCGGGTTCCTTCCGATTGTGAATGGCGCAAATTTGGACGTTCAAGGTCTACTCATGAACGGGGTTCCTGTCACCTTTAAAAACTGCGACCGGAATCCGAACAGTCACATCACCATCTTTCCAGATTTCTCTGAATCGCTGCCGTCACCCTACAGAGCAGGTGGGCCGCTCTTTGGCCCAATATTCTCGAATGTTCGGCAGAATCCATCTGGTCGTGTGATGCCATCCGAGTACTTCATGTTTGCAGAGTCCCACTGGGGAGGATGCGGCTGCTATGTTGAGACAAACCAGGTCCCAGGAGTACTTGGTCTGTCCATTGGCTTCAAATAGCATTCACTTATGCAATTAGCCTGTAGACCTATAGGCTATCCTGCGGCTTGATATAGCTGTGTTTGCATTGCGAGACTATAGGCCTATAAGTTTGGAACATTAATTTAATTAAGATAGAATTTATCATAGGCCTATGTTGCTTCAAAGCTTGTTGAAACTTATGACATTGTATCACTTATAATAATAGTACTTATAATACTTAGCCTAATTATCTATTCAACCGATAACCGTGAAAATAAGAGATTGCATTTTGCTTTTCTGTGACAATTAACCACTCGTGTGCTTTGATCGTGCGGCTACTGCGGCTGTCATCATGGCATGTAGACCTATGCTCAATGAGCATTAGGTTACTGTCATTTTTAAACCTATGAAATAAATTCTTAATCATAATACCTGCTTATAAATTGATTAATGATTATTCTCTGGTCATAGTTATTAATAGCTTAACTTGGTATGACAATTAAATTGGTTCAGGTCCATACTAATTTAGGGAGGGGGAAGACAACATGTTATGTTTGAGCATTTCGGTCATCCAGCGTGGCAGAACGGGTAGTAACCTGAAAGGCATAGACAGTTGCGTACAGTTTCAAACGCCACATAAAGAGAAGGTATTTGCTGCTGGCAATAATGGTTTTAACATGTAGGTAAGCCTACCCACGATGTGGTTATAGGCAGTGTTTAATCTAGACGTCTCTGGGGGGGGGGAAAGTTCCCCCCCAGGATTGACATTTCCCCCCCCCCAGAAAAATTTGACGAAATGATATTGGTTTTTAGTTACTGTTTTCGTCATTGTTTACATGAAATGTTTATAATATACCGTGATATTATTTATTATTATATGATTATAATGACATTATTTGCTACCATAATATATGATTCTATCATGTTAAGACGACACCTTAAAAAGCTGCCATTGCAATGTGGAAATTCAAACAGTTTCTAATGGGTCACTGAAGAAGTACCGTACAGCTATTTTGTTAAGATGACACCTTAAAATGCTGCCCTTGGAATGTGGAAATTCAGAAAGTTTCTAATGGGTCACTGAAAAAGTACAGCTATTCTGTAAAGATGGCCCCTCAAAATGCTGCTATTGCAATGTTGAAATTCAAAAATTTTCTAATGGGTCACTAAAAAAGTACAGCTATTTTGTTAAGATGACGCCTTGAAATGCTGCCATTGCAATGTGGAAATTCAAAAAGTTTCTAATGGGTCACTGAAAAAGTACAGCTATTTTGTCAAGATGACCCCTTAAAATTCTGCCATTGCAATGTGGAAATTCAAAAAGTTTCTAATGGGTCACTGAAAAAGTACAGGTATTTTGTTAAGATGACCCCTTAAAATTCTGCCATTGCAATGTGGAAATTCAAAAAGTCTCTGATGAGGCTCTGAAAAAGTACAGGTATTTTGTTAAGATGACACCTTAAAATGCTGCCATTGCAATGTGGAAATTCAAAAAGTTTCTGATGAGGCTCTGAAAAAGTATAGGTGTTTTCTGAAGATGACACCTTAAAATGCTGCCATTGCAATGTGGAAATTCAAAAAATGTCTGATGAGGCTCTGAAAAAGTACAGGTGTTTTCTGAAGATGACACCTTAAAATGCTGCCATTGCAAAGTGGAAATTCAAAAAATTTCTGATGAGGCTCTGAAAAAGTACAAGTATTTTGTGAAGATGACACCTTAAAATGCTGCCATTGCAATGTTGAAATTCAAAAAGTTTCTGATGGGGAGGGGCACATCCCCTCCCCATACCCCTCCCGGTCTCGGCGCTACGCTACTCACGAGCGTCCTTCGAACGCTCAATTGTGTCCCCCCCCCAGAAACCTGAATTCCCCCCAGAGGAGGGGGACTAGATTAAACACTGGGTTATAGGTGCCCTGTGTAGAGCTGAAAATTATTTATGCCCGAAATAATTATTATTGTCGAGAATTGCCGCTGTGGAGTAGGCCTAATTTCCATGCCTCCTGGTCTGAACTCTTTCATTTTCGAAGTAGCCTATAATACCGGTCGTCAGTGGCGTAGCCAGGAATTTTTCATGGGGGGGGGGGGTTTATGGTCGGAAACCCTGTTTTTTGCTATTTTTTCCTACTTAAACAGAAAAATAACCTTAAAAAAAATTTTTTCGGAGCCAATGGGGGGGGTTTTAACCCCCGAAACCCCCCCCTTGCCTACGCCACTGCCGGTCGTTTATTTTATGCATTCGTCGTAACTAGGATAGCAATGCGAATTGACTAAATTTGAAGCATTATTTAATTTGCGTGAGACTGTAACAGCACACAGAATACAAGAGTCCATAAGTTGACTCGCTGCCTTAACGGCCTCGCTGCTGTCTATCCTATACCTGCAGATAGACCTACCTAAGAAACGACCGATATTGAGCGTTTGCTACAAAGTCTCACGGACAACCCTTTTGACTCAACGCATTTGATCCTGATCCTATGGTAACTCGACCCGGACCACCACGGACTATTCTCACGGACAACCCTTCTAACTCAACGCAGCGCTCGTGAATAAGCTGGTGCCCCGCGCTTGGGTTTCGAGTGGCGATTTAGAAATTAGGAGATTACGATTACGATTGATTCAAGTGTATAGTAAAAACTCTGATCGGTCAGAACCAGATGCTGTCAAGGCCGGTGTCATGAAATAAACTGCACTGTCATCACTTGTTTCCACCGATTGAACAGTTCTGTCCTCTAGACTAGAACTCCCCAAGATTCTTACCTTACAGGCATGGGCGCCCGCACATAGGGGCAAGGGGGGCACTTGCCCCCGAAAAATTGACACCAATGTTTTTAACTGCATTTTTTGGGTTGTAACTAATTTCTTTGCAATAATGCACCGATGATACGAATGATGCAGACAGTGAAAGTCAGAAATCTACATTTAGAGATTTCCAGAGAAATATATAAACATGCTCTTATAACTTTCTCCTTGCAGGTTCAAGCTCTTTCTAAAAACTGTAACAATGACCATTGTCTTTTAACATGCAAACAGCAGGCATTTCGATTATGGCTTACTTGAGTGGAGTACAGCTGCAGTGCAAATAATCACAACTGCAAAAATAGACATACTAAAGCAAACACTTGAAAATTTCTCAAAGTACACCGAAATTACATCAGGGAGATCTGCTTATTCACCAGAATTGTAATTATATAAACCAAGTCTGCTATAAGCCAGGCTCCATTTTGTCCATTTTGCAAGCTGCTAGTACAGAATCCAGGGTGGTCAAGCTGAAGATAAACTTGGATAAGGGGCTCTGCATGATTATCACGCCTCGAGATTTAGGCTACACCCAAAACTGACAAAGAGATCTGTTTAAAAGAATTGATACTCACACTAACCTGATCCTCGGATCTTCCACCTTCATAAATGACACCTGCATTAACAGTTACTCTGGTTCTCTGGCTACCAGACACGGATGTCTTTCTGGCTACTCTTTGGAATAGGCTTCTGACAGCACATGCGAAAAAGCTGGTGCCCTGCGATTGGCTTTCGAGTGGCGCTTTAGAAGCAGCTGGAGGAGCACTTGCCCCTTGAAAACTGACACCTATTTTTCGTTCATTTATTCATTCGTTCATTCTATGTACTTATATAGCGCACCTTTAAGAAAGTACTTTTTGACATCTACTTTTTGATTTTTAACAAATTTCGTATTCGTTTTAAAAATTATAGGTCTACACAAATTCACAAAATGAAACTGAGAAATTTGCATTAGAAACCTCTTTGAAAAATACCCGTATTCTTAATTTCCAGCTTTGCATTTTTCAAGCTCTTGCTATACTAAAAAATTTAATCGTGACTATAATAAAAAATTTTGCCGCCCTGCAAAAATTTCTGCGGGCGCCTATGCTTACAGGCGTATACCGGAACCATTAAAGCGACCTCGCCATTGCGGATTTTATTTGGTAGGCCTACTACTTGTGCAGCAACATGCCTAATTAACTTAACTTATTTAATCAAATCACTCAAAGTTAATTGTTAACAGTTTTCTGAGAAAACCATATGGCCTCTCAACTGTTAAAAATTTAATAGGCCTATGATGCGACTATTTTCTCAAATTAATTGTCCAATTGACATTCGTCTGGTAAACAGTGTAACATTTGAACCAACTGTCATCACTTGACAAAATTAGACGGAGACCGGATCGTAGGCCTACCTGCCATCGACTACAACCCTTATAAGCATATTACGACAAAGTGTTTTTAATATAGCGCCTTGTTTATTAGTATATACTTCAAATTGCAGCAGCTTGTTCATTTGGGTCTATTGTTATTTGATATAATTTTTATAGGCCTACTGCACATTATGTTAGGTCAAGGCTTCTATTTCAGTCATAACACGTTCTCCACTGACTCCTCGTCAAGCTGCGAACCGAGTACATAATTATTATAGGCTATATAGTTGCTCAATAGTCTGGCACTGAACTCACTACCACTCTCTCTCTCTCTCTCTCTCTCTCTCTCTCTCTCTCTCCCTCTCTCTCTCTCTCTCTCTCTCTCTCTCTCTCTCTCTCTCTCTCTCTCTCTCTCTCTCTCTCTCTCTCTCTCTCTCTCTCTCTCTCTCTCTCTCTCTCTCTCTCTCTCTCTCTCTCTCTCTCTCTCTCTCTCTCTCTCTCTCTCTCTATATATATATATATATATATATATATTTATATGCACCACCATACCTTCACTGTGGTAGGTCCTTTGACCTGGAATTACATCCTTCTGACTCTCCGCTCACTTCCTAGAAATCCGTCTCAGGCACTCCTCTCTCTCGTCTCAAGATTGTCTTATTTGGCTGCTCTGGGATTGCCTCTGAGTAGTCCAATTGAAGAGGCGCTATACAAATTCTTAAATTTATCTATCTAAGAGGATAAAATTTTAACGGTGTTAACCATGATGAAGGAAACGTAAAATAATTAACTCACGTTAGGGGATTTCACCTAAAATACGGCATCTGTGCAGTCGAGGATCTAGACAATCTCTACAATTAAGGATGTAGAGTTGTAGACAATCTCTACAATTAAGGATGTAGGCCGATGTATAGTCTTTGCTAATAAGCCTGACAGCATAATAAAGGATTTTGAATTTAGTTATTCTGTGCTTTGTCATTGTCGGCATCTGTTAATCTGTTCAGCATTTCGCTGAAATAGGATTTTCTTTCAAGGAATTCCATGAAATTCAATCTTGCTAAAGGTGGAGTGATGCATTTAGGCTAATTATCACGTCATGCGATATGCATAATGATGGTGCTCAAGTCCTATATATATATATTTGCCAACCTCGACATTCTATTGGCGTATACGTCGGATGCAGTAACTGTTGTCTGTGTGATCGATGAGAGGAGAGCGGGGCAAGTACTAAAGCAGCGAAGTCCTCAACCGAAGTGTATCTACTGCTGTTAATTTTGCTGCGTTGAGCAAAGAACGCTGATACTGTTGCGATATGGAAGTCGTCGTCCTCAAGCTGTTTCTCTCGTGTCTTCTTCTTACGCTGCTGTCGTCTCCAAATGACGCATGTAATGTATTCAGTCTGACTTATAGTTACTGTCTATTTAGGCCTACAATAGCAAATGTTGCTTGATTCCAGCGCAAGGTCAATTGAACGGCTGAAAAGCGTAGGATATTATAGGCAATATTAGGCATATACGCTAAAGTGCCGGTAATAATTATTAGAACATTTTGTTTTTCACGGTCTTGTTAGTCTATAACTTATGATTATTAATTAATCTCAATGTACATTTGGACACATTGGGCATTTTGCTCTCTTAATCTATATAGCCTATTCTGGTGTCCGGACAATTCGGGGCCGGAAAATTCGGAGACGGTCAATTCGGACCTGCATATAAAAATCTTGCGCTCCTAAGAAACGCTTACGGCGATAAAACTTTGAGTTATCATTGATATAAAATAATTATATGGCTCCAATCAAAATTACTGTTGTCTGATCTTCTAAAATGAATTCAATAACTGAAAATAGGAAACTGAAATTAGTAGTTAAATTCAGTAAATTATCAACTTCTAGGCATCTCGTTATTTTAGATCAATGTAATTTTCATGCCTATATAGGCCCATAGTCGGAGACTTGGATTGGACGTTCGGGGGGGGGGAGGATGAGCGGTCGGAGTGGTCGTGAAGAACGATCGCCGAGTCGCGGAATTTTCGGCGGACGGCTGAGTCGCCGACCAGAGTTTCCATTTTCGTCGGCCAAATTTCTGACGACTTTTTTTAGTCATTTGGTCAAAATTGTTTAAAATACGTAATTTTCCCGCGTCGCAAACTCCGAAAACCTACTATTTTCCCTGTCAAAATAGCTGTTGACCTTTTTTAGTCGTCTACCTCTATCGAAATTCACGATGTTCTTTAGGGAGTTTTGGGGGGATATCACCATGGACCGTCCCCCCATCCCAAACATTGAGGGGACCGTCCCTCTGTCCCCTAAGTCTCCACGCATGCCCATAGTTTTATGCTGCTAGTCATGTACCAGTATCAGATTATTATTAGTTTGGACAGTAATACATTTTGGGTGATGGAGATGGGTAGGCTATAGGAAAATCTGACCTAAAAGTTGAAGTCCCATGCTAAGAATTGTCCGGTTCCGAATTGTCCGGTTCCGAATTGTCCAGTTTCGAATTGTCCAGTTCCGAATTGTCCAGTTTCGAATTGTCCGCTCCGAATTGTCCGTCTCCGAATTGTCCGGCTATGATTAAAGCGATGCCGTTAAAGATACCAAATGAATGATCGTGAAGGTGACTTATCCCAAAAATCATTTTTACGTTCCTGATAAGCGTTATAAAAGAAGTGCCCAGACGCGTATGTGCCTATAATAATGCCCATGCGCAATTAGCAAACTCAGTCAAGGATTCTATAGACCTACATGTAAGTTAGAGTCAAAGCGACAGCTAGGCAATTATAACACCCACACGCACACATACACACACACACACACACATCAAGTGAACATACAAACAAAACAAACAAACACACACACACGCACACACATTATATAAATATATAGGCCTATATAATTTTATGTATATATATATATAGTGCTTATATAATAGGCTTCAACTTGACAAAAACAACTTGACAAAAACTTTGTAAGCCAATTCTTTCGTTTCAAAATAGGTTGTGCAAACGCGTGCAAGAAAATTAAGGCGAGCAATCCAAATGCACCGAGTGGAACGTACACCATAACTCCACAATCAAAGAATGCAGTTGAGGTTTGTGACTATGTGCAGATTCATTCAAATTCACGAACAATGTTTGCGCCAAAAAATTTCGAGTAGAGACTTGTCCAGTCTATAATTACTGGAGTAGGCTATAGCTATAGTTTTAGGTTATTCCTCAATAATTGCTGATCGACTTCGTACGATCTTCTTGAAGTGCTATAATCAGTATTATAACTATCAGGGTGAGAAGAGGAGCTTGTTAGACTTTATCTCCAACGTTCAATAATCTTTATCTTAGCCATGAATGTAGCCTATAATTATTGTATAGATAGGCTATAGGTCTAATTGTATAGATAGGCTATAGGTCTAATTATTGTCCTTCTGACTGGAGATGCGTTGTTTTGTTATTCAAGGTGTACTGTGAGATGGGTCTGAATGGCGGCGGCTACACGTTCCTCAGCCCAAAGGCCTTAAGCAAACTGAATAGATTCGACCTTTCAGAGATGTTCACAGACAGATCCACGTTCCTCATGCGTATTCGTAGGACTGACGGAACACAGCCTTATGCCGTACTCAGCCAGCTTCCGAAATACTCGTACGTACATGTACTTCGCAACGACAAGCTGTATACGGCTAAATTTTATGTAACGGCATTTTATAGTGCCGCTGCCTAGCATCTATTGCAGCCCAACCCAGAGGAAAAGGAAGGCAGCTTCAGAAGAAATTATTGTCGATGTTACACTTTAGACATATATAGGCGGCTATCCCAGCGGCGCCCCCAGGATTTTTTTCTTGTAGGCTACGCACAACAAGGGAAAATTTCTGTCAGGGTCGCAGAAAAACTGATGACCTTTTTTTAGTCATCAGCCACGAATTTCCCAAAAAATACCTTTTCCATCCGCCGAAAAAACTGATGACCTTTTTTTAGTCATCAGCCACGAATTTCCCAAAAAATAACTTTTGCCATCCGCCGAAAAAACTGATGACCTTTTTTTAGTCATCACCCGTTATTTTTTTTAGCCTTTCCGCGCTGTGCGCACTTGCGTATGTGCGTACGCCTGCGGGCGCCGCTGGGCTATCCCATCTCTCCTATCGTTGGCTGCCCTTATATATGCCATAATCTGACTCCAATGTTGCTACTGAACAGTGTTGTTCCTCCTAACTGAGTTCTATGTAGGACCTATCCTTCCATCTTCATCTTATCCAACAATGATGGCATTGTATCTGTCTATGTCTTCATCCTCTTCCTTGCCATCCGAAATACAAGAAGTATTCGAAGGCAGCTATTATTGGCTCTCAGTAATTTATTAGGATAAATCCAGTTGGGGTGCTCATAAAAATATAAAGAGGTTAAATGGATTTGATGCATAGGCCTATACATGTTTGGGTTTCAGTTTGGAATCATTTACCGTGCTGTGTATACCCGCGGTGGAGTCAGAATTAAGGTTGCGGGTTCGAATCACCCACCTCAAGCCGCCGTATAGTAACTATGAGCAAGTCCTTAACTCGCAATTGCTCGTGAGCTTCGGCGTGAAACTAAGTCAATGTCTGCGCTGTGGTCGGGATCACCTCTGAGTAGCAAAGTTTGAAGGAGTTCTATAACAAGTGTTCACACGTATACTATACTATGCATACATAGGCCTACATACATAGGCCTACATACATACATACATACATACATACATACATACATACATACATACATACATACATACATACATACATACATACATACATACATACATACATACATGTACATACATACATATACATACATACATACATACATACATACATACATACATACATACATACATACATACATACATACATACATACATACATACATACATACATACATACATACATACATACATACATACATACATACATACATAAATACATACATACATACATACATACATACATACATACATACATTACAAACAAAAATACATACATAATGGTCTGGACGCAACATAATTGACCCACCGCGATAAAATGCTCAAAACTGCACATGGAACAAGAGGGGCATTTCCCTAGTATAGACTGTTGACACCTACTTAAACTTTTTTTTAATACCACTTTTTGATTTTTAACAAACTTTTGCACGCAAGCACTAACGCCACCAATTTTCACAATTTCCATAAGCCAATGCCAGGGCTGTTTTAAATGAATTTTTAGAACTGCACAACTCCTTTTCTTTCCAAACCTCCGTGGTAAATTACTTCCAATTGGAGGACAATGACCTTTTATGCTAGTTCTAACTATACAGAAGTGCTTCTACAACTGCACATTTTGTGTACAACTGCACGTTAAAAAAGCCCTGGTCTATGCAAAAGCGAGACCATGAAATTTACATGAAGAAACCTCTGAAAAGAATCTTGTTCCTAATTTCCTGCATTGCGCTTCCCAGGCTCTTCATAGAATTTTGTGTTTAAAAAAACTTAGATCAGTTATAGCAGAGTCGTTTCTTGTTTGTTATTGTAGAAGTATTCCGTTAAAGCTTGGTCTGAGCGAAAATACCGGATACAACGCTCCAGTCAACATCAAGAATTTGGGTTCGCCATTCCTGTATTTTGGGTTCATTCCGATTGTGAATGGCTCAAATTTAGACGTTCAGGGTCTACTCATGAACGGGGTTCCTGTCACCTTTAAAAACTGCGACCGGAATCCGAACAGTCACATCACCATCTTTCCAGATTTCTCGGAATCGGTGCCGTCAACCTACAGAGTTGCTGGACCGGTCTATGGCCCAATATTCTCGAGTGTTCGACCGAATCCGTCTGGTCGTGTGATGCCACCGGAATACTTCATGTTTGCAGAGTCTCACTGGGGAGGATGCGGCTGCTATGTTCAGACAAACCAGGTCCCAGGAGTACTTGGTCTGTCCATTGGCTTCAAATAGCATTCATTAATGCCATCAGCCTGTTATAGGCTATCCTGCGGCTTGTGGTAGCTGTGTTTGCATTGCGAGACTAGGCTTATAAGCTTGGAACATTAGGCCTAATTGTAATTAGCCTAAGCTTCAAAGCTTGTTAGAATTTATTATATGTTGCTTCAAAGCTTGTTAAAACTTATTACATTGTATCGCTTGCAATATTTAGCCTAATTATTATCTGTTCAACTGATTACTGTGAAAGAGATTGCATTTTGTTTCTCTGTGACAATTAACAACTCGTGCACTTTGATCGTGCGGCTACTGAGGCTGTCATCATGGCATATGTAGACCTGTGCTTAATGAGCATTAGGTTAATTTCATTATTAAGCCTATGAAATGCTTAAGCTTTATAGCTGTTAATAAACTGATTCTTCTTTGGTCATGTAGTTATCAATAGCTTAACTTGGTATGACAATTAAATTGGCTCAGGTCCACACTAATTTGGGGGAAGGGGGAGAGACAACATGTTTGAGCATTTCGGAAGGATTACCATGTCGACATCCAGCGTAGCAGAACGGGTAGTAACCTGAAAGGCATAGACAGTTGCGTACGGTCTTACACGCCACATGAAGAGAATGTATTTGCTGCTGGTAATAATGGTTTTAAAACTTTTAACATGTAGGTACCCGATGTGGTTAGGTGCCTTGTGTAGAGCTGAAAATTATTTATGTCCGAAATAATTATTATTGTCGAGAATTGCCGCTGTGGAGTATGACTAATTCCCATGCCTCCTGGTCTGAACTCTTTCATTTTCGAAGTAGCCTATAATACCGGTCGTTTATTTTATGCATTCATTGCAACTAGGATAGTAATGCGAATTAAATAACTTTGAGACATTATTTAATTTGCTTGAGACTGCAACAGCACACAGAATACAAGAGTCCCTAAGTTGACTCGCTGCCTTAAAATTTACTGGCTTCGCCGCAGTCTACCCTATATCAGACTACCAACAGAATCTGATGCCTACGAAACGACCGATATAGAGCGTTTGCTACAAAGTCAACCACCAGGCATCTAAGTTCCCTTTCATGACAATGTGTCTCAATTGATCTAAAGGCGACGCACATTAGGCCTGCTTGATACTACTTGAGAAAAAGGACCACTGTGTGACAGGTCTCGAATAGAGTTAGGCTAGGTAGGTTCTTTATATTGATTCGTAATTCTACGTAATTTCTGAAAAAATATAGGAAAGAGAATTTGGTTAGTCCCATCTTCGTCCAAAGTATTTTGTTAGATCAATCAAAATCATTTATTGATCCAACAATAAAACATAACATACAGAAAATAATGTAACACAATTGATATTTAACATAGTAACACATTCGGTAGAGACTTTAGATAAAGGTGGGAGCAATAGACTCTCCAAAAGGGACAAGTCCCGCTTAGTAGCGGGCCTATATATCATTCATTCATTCATTCATTCATTCATTCATTCATTCATTCATTCATTCATTCATTCAAGAATTTATATAGCGCTTCTTCAAGGGGACTACTCAGAAGCGCTCCCGACTCTAGCACGGCAAAAAAGGACAGTTTTGGGTTTAATAAAAAAAAATGTTTCAGTAATAACCCCAGGAAGTAGGCGTAGCTCCTGTGGGAGCCCATTCCAGACAACTATAGGCCGATCACAGAAAAGGCTCTATTCTGCATCGTTGCAGTTCGTGCAAATGGGACCAAGAGCAATCCCTTCTGTGCAGAACGGAGGGGACGGTGGTCTTGGGTAGGCTACTTGTGGAGCAACAAAGCTCTCGCGAGTAGTGTGGGGTGATTCCAAGCTGGCATTGCCTAACTAGAGCAGCGATCCTAAATTGATTAAGTCAAATAAAATGGTGGGGTATGATTATATGGGGAGAGAACAGACACTATAGTATAGTACATAACATTATACAGTATGAATAACATATGGATACAGGTCTTAACTAAAGCTTAACTAAAGCTTAACTAATAAACAGAGCTGAGATTAAGAAATATAAATTAATGTGTGTACACGACTACACGTGCAATGGTTTTAAAGCGGCTGAGGGATGTAACCATGCGGATTTCTTTGGGTATACACTGTTCCAATTAGGCTTGACTTATCGAGATTTAGCCTATCATTGGGAACAATAAAAAATGTCTAAAATGTAAAGAAATTAGAACAGAACACGGCAGTTTTTGGATATTAAAATTAAAATTTTCAACTGAAGAAAATACAAAATTGCACAAAAACCTTCGCCGCATATTCCTAATTCATTGCGAAATAGGAACGAAACACAGCTCAAAATGCATTTTATCACAGTGTCATTATTTTTCTTGAATGTGTAGGCCTAAGCTAAGCTCATGCAGTATTCTTGAGGACAAACACTTCTACGTTTACAAAATTACAATCTGCTAATTATAAAGATAACTCACTAAATAAAACATGTTATGTTTGACGTCATGTTAACAACAAAGATTGAGTTCCACGAGATGCAAGTTATGGTCCCTTCTTAGCATTTAATGGTCTTAAGTGTCCTGAATGATGTAGGCCTAAGTGCTCTAAAACTAAAGCAAACACAGTAAGCTAGTAGCCTAGGAATAAGCACAACTGTTATATAGTGGCAATGTTCAAAGCAAATCGAATGGAAGATAATTTGCAAAAAGCACACGCGAAGTGACGTTTTTAAACTTCTCTTCATCTGAGGACTGGAGGGATACGATTATTAGGGATACTCTATTTCGTGACACATGCCTTAGCCCAAATGGCGCCCCAGGCAAAGCATACATTTGGCGCCCTCAGAACCCCACTGCACGGTCCACCCCAAGTCATAACGCGATTAACCTGGAACTGGTTCAACTGCGTTTTTTATTAGTAGCCTACACTAAGCCGTGGAAATTTTAATTTTGGAATTGGTAAGAAAAAAACACTTAGAATTACAAAAAAATCCGATTGCTGTGACGAGAAAATAATGTTCTTTACAAAAAGCAGGGCCCATTTATGACGCTAAGTGATAGACCATGCTATAGGCAGCTGCCACAGCCGAGACGTCGAATAGAGCCAAAGGAGTAACTTGAGGCTTGTTGACAGCAGAGTATAGGCTACGTCAGAAAGCACTCCGTAGAATGGTTGACCCATTAACCAGACTGGTGGAAAGGAAGGTCATTATGTCAGTATTTTATTCATTTAGCTTTTGCAGAACGCGTCCAGCCATTGAACAGCAGCCTCATCAGATACATGCGAGGCGGTTATGTTAGCATGAGATCCACAGACAGAAGTTAGGCTACAGAGTGTAGACACGCATGAAACAATTGTATTTTAATGGTTTAAGAAAACTGTGTGTCGAGATCGAGTTACTTTAAATGAAATTGATAATTTGTGGTGTGAATTTGTACCAAAAGCAAGAGTCTTGATTACAAATGATCATTGGAATTGTAAAATAGCCAACATTTAATACAGAACACAAAACTTTTAAACACAGTTTTTAAATGGCGCCCTCTCTAGATTGTGGCGCCCCAGCCATCTGCCTATGTTGTCTGTGCTTAAGGCAGGCCCTGTTTAAAGCGTTACTAATTGGTCCATAAGATAAAATAAGTCAGCCCTGTTGATAAATTTTTCCTAAACAACATTAAGTAGGCAGGCCTACCTGCGGGCAAATATAGCAAAACGGCGTTAGGCTAAATCTAGTCCAGACAATAATTTAAAAGCATAGCCACTGGATAAACTAAAGCGTCGCAATAACAAGTGAAAATTATAGGCTACAAATGCAGTATAAATACAGTCCAAATAAATTGAAAGTAAATAAACCTGAAGAGAAATGTCATTAAATCGTGAAGTCATGATAGACACATTTTTGTTACGCCCATGTTTTAGGACCATTCGCTCGGGTGCGACAAGACCCTTTTACGTAATGGACTCGAGCCAGCCGCAGGCGAGAGTAGCCTATATAGCGGGCATTGGCATTCGATGAAAAAAAACTTTACGCAGCGAACGAAAATCTGCCTTAATAGTCGATTGACTTTATTCCAGCCATATACACGGATAAAGATGTGTATAAATTTTCTATTTGTTTTTCAAGCACCTTAACGCCGACTACCGGTATATATAGGCCTATGTATGAATTGTTAAATTTTCAACAATCTGACAGCCAATAATCTCGAGTCCTGGTTCTATTATATTCTATTCTATTTACTTATTTATAAAGCGTCTCTCACAATACAAGCTAACCAGAGGAGCTCCTAGTGCGAAGAAACACAGAAAAAGAAAAGTACGGGTATCAAGACAACGAGCAGAAACAGTTGTAGTCTTGTGTCCCAGATAAGAGCTCAGCACGTGTGTTAGCAATCCGAGACCGTGATACAAGAAGGACATGACGCTCTACAGAGCCGAGTGGTAGCCTTAGGCCTATACAGCTTTTACATATAGTTTCTGAAGGTGAAAAGTTAAAACATGTAATTCAGATGGAGCCAATGAAGTAACAATTAGCCGACCAAATTAACATCTGAATCAGAATGCGAAGCATTGAAAAGGTAGGCTAATTGTGCAGTACCGGTAGGGTGGAGTGAAAAAAATAATTCTTTCCTTTTTATAAGCTAGAGGATCGAACTTTGACACAAGTTCTCGGCGACGACAACAAGTAGGCCTACCACAGAAAAACCCTCACGGAAGAACACACAAGCATCATCGCAGAGTCGGGTTCTTCATACTTCAGCCACACGACTGCGCCATCAAGCTCCAGCAAAGACATAGCTGAGTCATTAGTCGCTAGTTTGAAAGAGCGGAATACGAAGACAGCTAGAGAACATTAAAGTTGTAGGGTGTGACAGCACAAATGTGAACATGGGACACATAGCGGGCGTTATCCGGCGACTGGAAGAAACCTTCCAGCATCCTCTGCAGTGGCTGGTATGTCTGCTCCATGCCAATGAGCTGCCCCTGCGCCATCTATTTCAGGCACTCGACGGCGTGACTACAGGCCCGCGCGGATACTCTGGAGCTATCGGAAAGCGGCTAGTGACGTGTAGCGAACAGCCTGTCTCTTCATTTGCACCAGTACAACTGACCGAGCAACTGTCCAGTGTGGACCCGAAGGAGTTGAGCACAGATCAGCGCTATCTATTGGAAATGTGCAATAGTATCAGCAAAGGTGAATGTAGCGTCGATCTGGCAATGCGAAACCCTGGTTGCCTGAATCACTCACGATGGCTAACGACAACCAATTATTATAGAATCCTCCGATTATATGTCAGCGACAAAGCTGCGACATGGAACCGTCACAGAATCTGAAAACGGTGGTGACGTTCATCATTCGCGTATATGCTCCAACGTGGTTCGCCATAAAAGCCCAGTCGTCATGCAAAGATGGAGCTAGGCACCTTCACCAGATGCTCGTTAAGTCACGATACCTCAGCCCTAAGCACAAGAAGATCGTCGACCCCGTCATTCATCGCAACGCATACTTCGCTCACCCGGAGAATCTCCTCTTAGCCATGATGACGGACCATCGACCACACATACGTGAGCTGGGCCTGCGACGAGTGATGAAGGCCAGAGCTGAAGCAGATCCCAATGGACAAATACGGAGGTTCAAGGTTCCCGCAAAACTCAACTTCAACGCCGTGGAAAACTTCGACATGATCGACTGGGCAGTCTGTCCTATCTCGGAGACTCCCGTAATCAAGGCAATGACAGACACTGAGCTCAGGGATCTCATCACGACGGAGGTGACTCCAACAGTCACCTTCCCAAAATTCCCCAGCCACACGCAGGCTGTGGAAAGACACGTGAAGCTGGTGACCGAGGCGGCGATAGCTGTTTGTGGACAGAAATCGCGAGATGGCTTCATCCGTGCACGCGTCGCTTCTCGACAGCTAATGCCGACGTTCGAGTCAAAACGTGACTTCTCTCACTTCACCTTGTAACTGTTTGTGACTTTGAAATCAAAGATATTGTAATAATCAAGGCACCTGATTGCATTAAGATGACTATTGACTAGTTGACTATACCTTACCTAGACTGTGGACTGTGGAGGGTGAACTCGGAGTGTGAACTCTAGTGTAGACTAGAGTGTAGACTGTAGTGTAGACTGTAGACTGTAGACTCTGTGTAGAGTGTAGACACTAATCTACCTATATCGTTCTGATGTCGCTTAGTAGGCCTATTGCAAAAATAAAAAGTTGCGAATGGCGATCAAAAAATTAATCAGAAATCTTGTAATTTTTACACAGTGTTCTATTGATCTATTGGCACCTTTTGACATATCTAGCTAATTGAAACTCCCCAAAAAAATTTGGGGGCCATTTTCACTCCACCCTATTGTACAGTTCGAAAATAATAGTTTAGCCTGCATTTCGAAACATAAATTGTTTGCAATTACTTTCAAAGATGCACTCTGTAGTCTGTACTTCATTCACAACTTGCCACTTTCCAGTTTCCGCGCAGACATTAAGCTTTAGGCGCAGAGGCTCCGCGTTTCGATTCATCTATTGGAAAGAATTCGATAAGATATTCCGGATATGCCTGATGATCGGAAAAGACCACAAATATTTTAGGATCCTTCAAATCGTCGACGACGCTGTCGTACTTGACAACATTACTTCCTGGCTTCAGTGGAGCATCAATAAGATTTGTGCGGCTTCGTGTGAATTCTCCCGTCAACACCGCCACTTGGTAGATGAATTTGTTACCTTTCGAGCTCGGTGTTGAATACTCGTCCCTGGCAGAATAGCCCCACTCCTTGGCAAAGTAGGCGCCTTTTCCATGCACTGTTCCAGCTAATTAAAAGAACGTGAAATAAACGAATAGAAGGGCATATAATTATGAAGGCTATTACATTCGTATCCAGGCATGAAATACCGACCAGCCTATCTCTGGACTCTGGTCTCACCTCACCCCCCCCCTGTTGGGCAAATATTGCACACAATAGATCTTTAAATAATAATAATAATTAACCATTTTTGTCACATGCAATAAGGCAGTTTTCGGCCGTCTGGTAGGCTATAATTCTCGGTGGCTGTGCCAAACAATGTCTGGTTCTGTGCGTTTTGTCAGCTATCAAAATGTCTTGAGCTTTAAGCCTAAGGCTTCATCGTTTCAAAATGCTTAAAGATTACAAGTGTGATTTGTGGCTTCCTGATTTGTCAGATTTTGACCCGGCTACTCCAACAGATGACGGTTATGAATAGGGCTTAGGACGATAGAAATACCGATTGATGGCCGGTGACAGTTTTTCCTGTGACCAACAATTAAATTCCCTGGCTATCCCTCAATTTCCAGACACTTTTAAAATCTTCTGACATTTCCTGGCTTCTCAGGTACTCTAAAGGATTACACTGTGAACCCTACCACGAATACGGAACTCTAAAAATGTTTATCTGCCCATGGTTGCTAACATTTTTGATGCTTCACAGTTTGCAGCTAGCCTATATTAAATTAATTATAGCTCAGGCCTACACAGTGGTGTAGCTTTTTATTGTGACGGTGGTGTCAGCCACCACTTTTGGTGATAGTCACCACCACCTTTGAACGTGGTGGTGATATTCACTACCACTATTTGGTCCTGGGAAAAATATTTTTAGACATGGAAGCATATGGGAAGCATACAGGCTATTCATGCATACTTAAAATCGCATGGGCGGCAGAGCTAAAAGAGCCCAGCTGTTGGGGAGGGGTAGATTTGGGGGGGGAATGGCCATTTTGGGCAGTCGGCAACCACTCAGCCACTTAGTCAGATACACCGACGACACCCTTTGACCTGAAAATTTTTGACGTCCTCCTTTTTTAGTGTTTCACCCAAATTTACTTTCAGAAGCATGTATGTTATACTTACCAAAAAAGTCGATGGCCTTTTATTAGTACTTCAATGCTTCGCAGTCGACTTCTTCTACTGACGGGAAAACTTCACATGTATAGCATATAGGCTACCTTCCGAAATGTCGAATTTTCTGGTGGGGATGCTGCATATATATACTTTTTCTGGGGAATGCTACGCATAGGCCTATACATGTGTACAGCGCAAGTGCGCAACCACATATTATGCCATAATAACCAACAACCATCATCAGCTGAGAACTCTTCTGAAGAGAATTTGATCAGTCATACTATATTATGACTGTAGAGAATAAAAACTCACCGTTGAGGCCACTGTAGCTGCGATTGAATCCATAGTTTTCGATATGTTGCAAAGACTCTTCTTTAGTGCCGTGCCACAAACGACGCTCAATCTCAACCCCAGATGTCTTGGCGTGGACTACCTCCATGTGCTGCTTCTTTGCAGCATACTGCTTGTACAGAGTTGAGTTCTGGATGCGGTATATCTGCTCACAAACAGAAATATACAATTATATCAAAAAGGGAAGTGTACGACACCTGTCTACGCGAATACAGCATAATTATATAGACATAAATAATATTACAGCATGTGTCCTCACATTCCTAAAACCCTTGATTCACCACTAAGTACTTAAAGTGTTGAAAAAGAAGTGCCTAGATGCTCAGCACTTCTCCGGGTTCTGCTGTCCAAATAAGTGGCAGGACGGCGTTGAGATTTTAAAATAAATACCTGGACGCAGTCCATGACCGTCCAGCCACACTTTAAGCCCTGTGTCATATTAGGATTATACTCTTAAGAAGTGTAAGTTTGATTTTCTATAAACTTGCAGCGCACTTACCGATACGATTTCATTAACTGTGTCACCGGCTTCCTTCCTTATACGAGCTTCCACATTGAGACACTCCTTTGATCCCAGAACCAATCGGACTTTTTTGACTACTTCTCCATCGTTCAACTGTTCCCACGTTTCAGGATACTTGATTATAACTAAACAAAAACACTACCAAAGTAACCAAATGATAGATCAAGCATCGTTTGTATGTGCACTTGTTATAGCGCCCCTTCAAGCACACTACTCAGAGGCGCTCCCGACTGCAGAGCGGACACTGCATCGGAGTTTCACGCCGAAGCGCTGAGCAGTTGCGAGTGAAGGACTTGCCCAAGGTCCCTACGCGGCGACTTGAGGTGAATTTGAACCTCGTACCTTCAGGCTTCAAGGCTACGACACCACCACTACGCCACCGCGCCCCCCCCCAACTTGTACAAGCTACAAAATTATTGACGCAATAATTAAGTAATAAATTGATGGATCAATCCATCGATCGGTCGGTCTATCCAGTCAGTCAGCCAGCCTTACTTTGCTATAGCGCCGCTGTAAGAAAACTAGCCTACTCGGTGGCTTTCCGAGCTTAGCCACTCCATTAAAAAATAGAAATGAACAGAACCAGATAATTACCGTTCATAGGCCAACAGCCGAATGCCAAAACAGTTTGGAAGATAAGTTTTAAAGAACAGACTCCGACTCTCAGACGTATACTATTGACTCAGACTCTCAGACTTACTATTGACTCAGACTCTCAGACTTACTATTGACTCAGACTCTCAGACTTACTATTGACTCGCACTCTCAGACTTATTATTGACTCAGACTCTTAGACAGAGTCAGACTTACTATTGACTCAGACTCTCATATTTACTATTGACTCAGACTTACTATTTCCAGTTCTTCGCACTTTAAACTGGGAACCAGCGCCGCTGTTGTTTTTCGTTTCGAGCATGGAACGAAAATCGACCAAGTAACTTCCGTCGTCTTCTTCCCATTCTGCACACAGCATTTTCTCCTTGAAGGCTTTTTCTATGATGCTGTTAATATCAGGAGGATATGCCACATACATTCCATCTCCCTCATCGAATTCCCACTGAGCCTGTTAACACACGCACATATCTGCATACACACATGCATACACAAATAAATAATGTGGCATTGTGGCAATCCGATTAGAATACATACTGGTTTATTGGTCATAAAGTTCTGGGAATTTTGCTTGGCGGCGTCGCTAAATAGAATTTCGTGTCAGGTTCATTGAAGTTATTCAGCATGTCGGGAGAAATTAAATGTAAGGAAAATTATAATAAATTCAAAAGAATTTTTGGCAGACAATAAGGCAGTTCAAGAGTAAAATAGGCTGCCCATGTAGGCCTACCCATGATAGCGCTGCCACTGGAATGAAGTGTATGATCATTTATATTCCAAAAAGTTATCACATTAATTTGATCTTTCATATTCTTAGAGGCCTCCCTAGTGCATGTGGACTGTGGAGTGAAACTCAGTATTTAAAAATAGCTTCAAAATTGGTCAGCAAAAATAAAACGATGTATAAATTGAAAAAACGCCCAAAGAAATGAGAAATGAGGAAATAAATAGCTAGACGTTAAGCAAAAATGGCCAAAAGGACGGCTGATAAAGCTGTACATAATTATAATGCGGAATCTTGGTGACTTTAAAATTTGTTTGTATGTGCACTTGTTATAGCGCCCCTTCAAGCACTCTACTCAGAGGCGCTCCCGACTGCAGAGAGGACACCGCATCGGAGTTTCAAGCCGAAGCGCTGAGCAATTGCGAGTGAAGGACCTGCTCAAGGTCCCTACGCGGCGACTTGAGGCGGATTCGAACATCGAACCTTCCGGCTTCAAGGCAATGACGCCACCACTACACCACCACGCCCCACAAAAATTAGTCACAAGTTACGTCAAACGTGTAAGTGAAAGTTTCTCGTTACCTCTCTGGCGATTAGTTTTTCTTCCATCTCCTGCTGTGCCTGTCTTCCTGCTTCGTGAAATATGCTTGTAATCTTTTCGAATGCTGTGTCAACGTTACTTGCATCTCCACGAATCCTGATGCGATTGATCCGCTTCGTTTTGTCGATGGATATGGTCACGTGATCAGTCTGCTCCAGCATTCTTATTTTCATAACCTAAACAAACAATAACCGTACAATTCAATAATCCGAAAACAGACGAAAGCGTGAACAATTGAGGTAAAGGTCGAAGATGAAACTGATTTGCAAATATATAATATATAGCCTATATATCTCTGAAACGCCTTAATTATCTGTAAATACGAAGAGCGCGTAACCTTGGCAATGTGTTTGGTAAGGGAAAGAGAACTATCCAGGGTGACACCTATGTCTCGAACACTAGAAGAGAAGATGAAGCGAGGAAAAGTTTTAGAGTAATGCGTAGTCGAGTTTAGCAGCTGCTTGGAAGTGCCAAACCAAATCAAGTGGATTATTGAAGGATTTGAAGCGTTCAAGCATGACAATGAGAAGACATCCAAAGATAGAGATCTTGAGATAAAACCTCAATTTGACTTGCAAGACGAAGTCGACCAGAAGGGGTACGAGGACATAGACTTGGACGTCATCAGCGAAAATTGTAATTGTAATCGTACATTTATATAGCGCCCCTTCAAGAGAACTCCTCAGAGGTGCTCCCGACCTGACACCAAACCACAATCAAAGAGAATGGTTTTCAAACGCTTGCGAAAAAGGGGCAAAGAAAGACAAAGACGTTCATTACGGAGACTAATAGGTAACTCATTCCAGAAAGACGGACCGACCACAGCAAAGCTTCTGTGCAGCACTGTGGGAAGATCGAGCCATAGGGACAACCAGGTCACCATGCGTAGCAGAGCGAAGAAAAGGTGACCAATTGTACATGTATATATATATATATATAGTATAGCGCTATTCAATTTTAGAGTTGCAATGACGAGTTGACCGATGACGACTATAGTATACGAAGTTGAACGGGCTGCAGTGCCGTGCACTGACCTGATCTTCTGTCAATCTGGCAATCATCTTCTGATACTGCTCGCTTTCCAACACCAAATCCTTCATGGCTTCATTGCCAACTTCCTGGATCTCCTTAATCACGTGATCTATATCTTTTTGTGACATAGCAGTGATTAAGAAGGATAACATTGAAGTTCGTTCGTTCGTATTCGATGCAGAGGCTTCACTGCTGATTCCATGGAACGTTGCAGCTGCAGCTCCCCCTTGAGCAGTTGCTGGACCGGATGATGTTTTAGCGAAGTCGTGAACTGCACAGTGCACATGTTCAAATAACAACGTGCATATATGTACCAAAACCAAATAACTTGACGTTTTGAAGCCATGAAAGAATCTGTGTATATGATTACTTTATCTGAGCAGATAGGCTACTTCACCTTCTATCTTTCAGAGAAGCCAAACATACTATTCTTTACACAATACTGCGACTTCTATTCTAAAGTAAATCTAAAGCAATAGAATATAGCCGAATCATGAACATTCTGCTGGCTATTCACCAGAGTTACAATAGTCAAAGCTATTCGCCACTGGATTCGGTGTTTCTAAATACCGCGTTTGGTTTTCGTGTGTGGTTATCCTAAAACTTTGTTTTTATGCACTGCACAATGTACAACTTTATAATACAACTCCTTTGTAGGCTACTGTAACAAAATTATGTGATAACAAAATAAATAGTAGTCCAAGCATTCAACCTTTACCATCAGTTCCTATAATTATGTCGTTGTCCTATGTGTTACCCAGGTGTCGCCCTATCCGCTCTTCTGCGCTGACATAGCTTCTTGTTCCCTATGCAGAGACCACTGTTTGGCGGCATCGTGCATTTGTCTGTCATTGGCCCTTAGAGTCTATGGTCTGGAATGGACTTCTTTTGACGCCGCGTTCGTTTTCTGAAGTTTTTACTGACACCTTTCATTTCCATCTTAAGACTGCCCTTTTAAGCCAAGGGTGGGTCGGGAGCACCTCTGAGTGGTTACTTTTAAGGGGTGCTGCATAAATCCATGCAATAAATAAATGAATCATAAGACACGTCATGAAAATACAGCCACTTTCTGAAGCATAGCCTAATATTTCTTTTGGCTGACACTGACATAGAGTACAATATGGATGCCAAATGTAATGGCTATCCCAAAAATTGGATCTTGGTATCTGTCTGTCTGTCTGTCTGTCTGTCCGTCTGCCTGGCAGGGTGCTAGAGCAACGAGATGAGTGAAAGACAACAGAAGTTGAGCGCTCGGAAAGCTAAGAACTGCAGAGAAATTGCTAATGCGCTTCGGCGTGAAACTCGGAATCAGTGTCCGCGCTGTAGTCGGGAGCGCGTCTGATAAGAATTTTCCTGGAAGGGGCGCTATAACAAGTGCACATACAATCAATCAATCAATCAATCATTAATCTAAATGAAAATATAATTAAGGTGAATCTAGCATGAACTCTGATTGGAGGAATAACTGACCGGTAATTGTGGAATCTGCTGCTGCGGTTTCCCTCGCGATTGTCTTGGTGAATACATCGACCATCTGACTCTGATAGATGACCACAAAAATTTTCTTCAAATGCCTAGGCTTGTCCGTAGAAACAAAGTCTTTGACAGCATCGTAGAACATGACGGCCATTTCACTTGGGTCAACGTTTCGTGCACCTAATCCATTCAAAAGGAACAAAAAATTAGACTTTATACAGGTATCTCAAATAAGGTTGACTGAAATCTCATGCCACCGTCCCACTCATGCCGCCCAACCAAGTCATCATCATGAAGCATGCCCTCCTGGAGCGTTGCATGATGTGGCAACAAACTCCCTCCAGAGAGCGGATGAATTGTTGCTCATCATTTTCGTATGCTAAGTATTCCTTGGTTGAGTCGCCACACCAACGCGAGTAGACCAGATCCAGGCAGGTTGACCATCCTGGCGTTGACTACCTCAGTCATCCGTCTTCACTCCATGACCCTGGAGCAGGGGGGTTATTTTAGGCTAGCCCAAAGCCGGATGCAATTTAGCGTCATGCCCTGACCGGTTGGGCCTTTCAGTACCGGGTGTTAAAATAGTCAGCAAAGGTGCGAAAAAGGTGATGCCTATAAGCGAAATGCGATGCTACCAGTTTGAAATGTTCTAATCCGATCTAGTGTTCGAATATTGCGGCGAGGAAATTTGACGGTGTTCTTTGTGTCATAGTGTCTAGTTTTGTCTACGTAGGCTATGGTTCTTTCTCACACTGACTTATCTTGACAAATTAGTTAATGGACAAAAATCTTATTCAAAAAGATACATATATCAGTCCATATATTATCGTGAAACGACCTTGATTCACTGTTCACTTTTCTCTTCTTCCTAATAGGCCCTATTGGTAAAATTTTAAAATTTTCAAGAGTTTTGACATTTTTAATACTAATTAACAGATAATCAAACGGAAATCAGACACAGACTCCGCATCTGAACACACGTTAAAACGACACCGCTTCTAAAGAAAACTCTATGTAGCCTACTTGGTAATGGCTGTAAAAAAAATTAATTCAAATTTTTAGCCTAAAATTCTGTAGTCATTAGGCAAAGCGCCCCGCGGGTCATAAAAAAATCATTTGGCAGGCCAGAAAAGGCCCGTGGGTCAGCTCTTTTACATCATTGGCCATGCCAACCGACGCGATACATTTGTAGCCTACGTTTAGCCCAGTCAGACAGGGCTTTTTTTAACGTGCAGTTCTACACAAAATGTGCAGTTCTAAATGGATTCGTGCAGTTGTAGAAGCACTTCCGTAATGTTCCGTGCAGTTAAAACTAGTAAAAAATAGGTAATTTTCCTGAGATTGGGAGTAATTTACCATGGGGGTGAGAATGGAGAGAAGAGGATGTGCAGTTCTAAAAATTCCTTAAAAACAGCCCTGCAGTCTGACGAGATCATTGCTCGAATACTCAACCGGTTCCAAGAAGAGGATAGGAAATGGAGTTCAGCTGGAGTCGTTCTGCTTCGACGAGACCACGACGGACGACGATCATCCAGTCGCCCGTGTCATCTGCCGCCTCCAGATGGATAATCTTCTTGCAGCCAATGTTTCCAGCTGTTGTCGATGCCACACCGTTAGTCATTTTTCCTGCGCAATCAAACATCAACCGTCTTTATCGCGAAACGATTATTATTATTAAATAAATAAATGACTAGGCCCCTATCAACATATTATTAAATAAATTTTTAATTCGCACAATGTATCGCCGAAATGTGAATCTGAGGCGCCGATGAAGGTGGAGTTAGTTACATGTAGCTATGCTATTGCGCTTGAAAGCCAAGGAGACCTAATAAATTTTGAGCCGCTTTTGCAGGAAATGAATTTTTAGCTACGAAGCAAGAGTGAAAGTCAATTCACAATCTGGGAACGGATGCATGGGATGAATACGCGACAGCACACAGGCCAACTGTTTTGCATCGGGGCTCAGCTGAAGGGTTTACTGTCAAAAGGGCGACTTCGAAAGGGTTTCGCCACTATTCGCATTCTGATAGTGCCAGTTCCAAGTCTGGACAAAGTAGGAGGGCAACACTCATCATCTTTGCTATAGCGCAGTGTCGTTAAACAGAAACAAGCTTTCGAAATGGTGACCATCAAAGGGCGAGTTCAAAAGGGTACCGCTTATAAAATCGCCTGTTTGAAAGGATCGACGCCGATCAACACAGAGCGTCAACAAAAAGCAAAAAGGCGATCTAGGTCAATAGGTTGAAAAAATTAAATTCAGGAAATAAATGCTGTCATAAATTGAACCTTTAAAATAGTTGAAATAATGCATTTAAATGGTAATTACGGCTAAAATGAATCTAGACAAAAATGCGATTAATAGGTTTAAAGTCTTCTAATAAATTAAAACTTAGGCTATTATAAATGTTAGTTGAAATGCAAGTAATTAGATTCAATAAAATAATGTCTGCTTTTCAAATGTTGAGTTTGAAATAAGACAAGACCACGACTATAGGCCTACTCCATGTTACTTCTGTTGCCGTATAATCTTCAACTATATACGGACTCATAAATTATGTTTGACAATTTCCGTATAGATTTTTCCTTCGTTCGAACGATGTTCATGTTGAGTTGTTGACCCGACACGAATTGCTCTGCACAACTGCATTTCGTTGAGGCTCTGTTCTTTCTTCAAGCTGTCTATGGGCTTCCATATGGTGGGATGACAGGCTCCAAGTAGTTGACTAAATCTCCTATCATCCTATGTCATCCTTCGACCGAACAGCGTAAAATTAATATTATAGCCTGGCCTTAGCTATAGGTTCGATTGTCGTGAACTTCCTCGCCTTTCCGATTGTCACCTCTTTGCTGGCGCGATCTGTTCATTGGCGCGCTTTCACACAGGCGCTTTTATAAGCGGCGACTTTTTGAACTCACCCTTTGAGGTCGCCCTTTCGAAGTCGCCCTAAAAGACCCGTAGACCTACTTTGAAGGTCGAAGGCAACGAGGAGAAGTATAAATTTAAGAGTTTGGGGTGACTGAAGGTATGGGGGTCTACTGTAACTGGTGCTGATTCATTTGTGAGTGAAACAGGAGCCAGAAAGATACGGCCAGCTGAAACTCTACAGTTCATTTATTCATTTACAGTTCATCTTGGGCTCAGTTTCAGGCTCACTGACTTTTGTGCGAGTAACGTGTGTGTTTTAGATAAAATAAATGAAAAGCAATAGACCTATAATTATAGGATATATATGCAAAAGTATTGGTCCTGGGCACGACGTTAAACTGCATCCATCCTCCGCCACAGGGAACCAACAACGTCCCTGTGCCGGTCCTAAGCCCGGACAAAAGGAGGAAGGTTTGCCAGATGGTTGGCGATACGCTGGCAGTAACAGACCAAGACGACTGAAATACGCAAAAACCACGGCACAAGTGACAGAGCGACCCAGCTGCTTCAAGGTGTCATGATGTGGAGCAGACATGCACAGGCTGGTCAGGACAGAGCAGTGGAGAGAGTTGAGGGAGAGAGCGTGGGACACATATACGGGCATTGACCCAGGTTGTCCTTCATGCCTCTCTCCCAATATTCTCTTCAATCAGACAAGATGGTCTAGCTGCTCCAAGATGTTAATGGTATTGAGCAGACCTGCTGACCGGACCGGTTGAAGCTGGGCCTGCAGCATGATGCGAGACAGACTCAGACAGAGTGGCGTCGGACACCTACGGGTATTTAGCCCATGGAATTTGATGATGATGATGATCATGATGATGATCATGATGATCATGATGATCATGATGATCATGATGATCATGATGATGATGATGATGATGATAATGATGATGATGATGATGATGATGATGATGATGATGATGATGATGATGATGATGATGATGATGATGATGATGATGATGATGATGATGATGATGATGATGCAAAAGTATGCATGTAAGCCTACGACAACAGTGTTGAGGATACTGTTTTTACCTATTCTCTTGCATTCGTCGATCACCGCTGGTCCTCCGGCCTTTGCAATGGCGACTGCTACAGCCCCTGGAACAAGAATAAACCAGTCGCTCTATCAGAGGAATCACGAAAAGACCTCAGTTATAAGTGCTAACAGTCATCTTGTAGGTCTAATACATTTGGCTGATACATTCGGATCTTAAAAGCAATTCAAGCTGGTGATCCATTCTCTCTAGTATTTATTTTATAAAACTAGCAGAGCAGACTTCTGCTTCTCATTGACTTCTGCAGGTGTGAGACAATGAAGTGTTTTACCGAATTGCCGTAGCATAATAATTACTATTATTCATTCAATTGTTTGTCGTGCGAATGCGTCCAAAATAATATAGAACGTCACACCAATTATCAATTTATTTAGAAGAAAGTTATTGCTTACCAATATTAACTCGTGCCCCAGACCAGGGCTTTTTTAATGTACAGTTGTACACAAAATGTGCAGCTCTAAACGGATTTGTGCAGTTGTAAAAGCACTTCTGTACAGCTAAAACTATAGCAAAAAGGTCCTTGTCCTCCGATTGGAAGTGATTTACACCATGGAGGATTGGAAAGAAAAGAAGGGGTTGTGCAGTTCTAAAAATTCCTTAAAAACAGCCCTGCCCCAGACCCAGTTAAATATACGGTGATGCAGAAAGATGAACTAAATTCATGTTGAAACTCTGTTTATATAAAATTAATTGGTTCAAACGAAGAAGATTCCGTTGAAAGCTTCATTTGTGGCATTTGTAGATTAGACTAACATCACGTTATTAAGAAATGTCGCATCATCGCATGATATTCTAGTGGCGACTAGTTCGCTACACTGGTCATAATATAAACTCTGTTTGCTGCCCTGATATTCTGTGGTTTAGTGCTACGTTGGTGATTCAGAACTCGCCGACATCTTCAGTGATAAATCTAGTTGCATATTAAACGACGTTTGCGAAAATGTTCGCAGTTTGTGTCTTTTACTTAAATTTATGTTCATACTGCATTTTGCATAAATTTTGTGAAATTTTGGGGTTCCTTTTCTGCCTCTGGGCTTAGGCCTACTAAAGTAAATATAGGCCTAAGCAGGTTGAAGTTTATCATTCATAATTACATATACATGTACCAGGTACCAGCAAATAGGCCTAGATTCGAAAAATGCCAAAGATGATAGCTCTGTCAACAGGGTCTTACCAAGGTTTAGATTGAGCTCTTTGTTCGTACAGTTGACGATGGCATCCGTTGTTTGTTTTATGAGATCACCTTGCATAATCGTCAGTTCTATCAGCCCTCCAATGGTGACACGTTTGTTCGAGAAATCAAAAGTGGGCAGTTGAGGCAAGGCGAAATCCGCTAAAACAATTGGAAGAAAAGTATACCCTGAAAAAGTGTCATAAAAATTCGGTAAAAACTGTTAGCATTGACTTAAATTTAAATGCAACAACAGTAGCCATGATATTATTACCACTAAATCCTAACACCGATTAGAAATGTTCGTGAGTTTGTCAAGTTTATGAGCGTTTGAGATGCAGCATCGAAAAATGGAAATTTCCAACATGCAAAAGCTGAAAGGAAGTGTTCAGCTAGGCTACATCTGGGTTCAAAATGTCCTCCTTGTTCACACAATCGTGGATGTAGACGCTACTGCTTGATGGTCTGACCGATGATGGCGTGGTCAAACAGCTGCCACTCTTCAGTCAGACGCGGTCTATAGGTTATCGATGTCATGAATACGGGAACGAAAAACGCATTTCTCCGCCACATGTATGCACTCCGGATTGAGGTCTAGACTGTTGGGCGGCCACAGCTGCAGGATATGAAGCCGAGTGTATCCCGGGACAGTTACTACACTACTACGTCTACTCTACATGATTTCATAAAAGGTACCAGCCAGACGGCTAAATAAGCATGTCGATATATAAAAAAAACTGCAACCGAAATCCATGCGTCTAAACTAGACCGTAAATTCTTATAAATGTCAACACAGCAAACCAATTAAATCTATCCACAAATAAGGAAGACAGTTCGATGCAAACCATTGGGCTTCCTTCCATCGTTTGGCAAAGTTTCGGTGAGAAAAGAATCTTTTTTCTTGAGCATTCTGCCTCGAGGAGGAGCTACGGGAGAATCTCCCAAGTTCGGCGAAGATGACAGATTCTTCAAATGTTTTGTGAATTCCTGAATGACAACATTCACAAAATACCTTATAAGCTTATTCTACAGTAGGAAGGCGGTTAGCGCATAGTCTGCAGATCGCTACAAAATTTACAAAAAGAAATCTTTAATCGAAATCGCAGAATAATTTTAGGAGTCTATATATTCAGTGCCGCCCCATAACTCCTTGAAATCGTTGAGACCGAAATGGCCAGTCTCGTTTCCAAGAACGTATGGGCTATATAGTATATACTCAATGGCTGAGCAGACAGGCGGCTATGATAGATAGGCCTACGTACAGTGCTCGGACCTGTAAAGGATGTTAAATATTTTATTACGAAGGTCCTCTTTGCCGGTGTCACGAAATAGAGTAGGCTATCCTCTGAAAGCTATCCGGGGGGGATGAATTAATCTATTCCCCCGGATGGAATTAACCGGTCTTGATATATCCAGGGGGATAAACCATTCTATCCCATTTTTTCAAAAATGCGTATAATTGAAAAATTTATGCTTTAATATCAAAATTTAAAGTGACTCTAATCGTTTTAAGTGCCATAAGCAATGTATCAGAGAAAGGCAACTCGAATTTATTTAGTGACTCTGAGTGTTCTAAAGTGTTTTAAATGTTCTAAGTGCTCTAAAACCAAAGCAAAAATTATCTAGGCTAGTAGGAATAAGCATAGCCTACCTGTTAGTCAATTAGTGTCATTGTTCAAAACAAAGCAGATGAAAATTAATTTGCAAAAATAAATACACGCATAAGTGGCTTTTTCGACTTTTCTTCATTTGGGGGGATACGATTAATACGGGGGATACTCTATTTCATGACACCGGTCATCAATAACTTTGTTTTTAAATTTTATTTTATTTCTCGCATGTGGTAGGCCTATAGCGCCCTCAAAGGCTCAAAGCTCTATATTCAGAGGGCGCTCCCGATTGCAGCATTTACTGAATCAGAGTTTCACGGCAAAAAGCCCGCAGCACCAAGGGCCCTACGGCTTGAGGTGGATTCGAACTTGGAACCCTCCGGCTCCAAGGCATCGAAAATGAAAAAAAAAATATTGCTGTAAACACAAAGTCCTTGTTTAATGAATTTGTTTCTGGTGATAGCGTGAAAACTTACTGATATGGTTTTGACGTCTTTGTCATAGACGACAAATCGGATTTGTCTGAGGCTGGTCGTAGGAGTGGCTTTGCTGAAACTAATCGCCTCCTCGTACATCATTTTTGCTACTAACGGTTTCGGCAAGCCAAGGCCCCCAGTCCCGATCGCAGGTATTGCTATCGAGGTCCTCTTGTCCTTTGAAGCCTTCTTGAAGATGTTGCTCAGAATGTTTCGTGTCGTCTGAACACAATATCACTGATCAGTGAGGACGATTTCAAGTTGCCTTTGAAAATGCTCTGGTTTGTTTATGACGGTAATGGTGTAACAATTTCGGTCACTGGTAGCCTATGCATTAGGTGTTTTCTAGGGCGTACCTCAGACTGATTGCGCTTGTGTTTGTAGAGGCGCCCATGTAACGGCATGTGCTATGTTACGGCGTCATAGAAATTGTCGTCCTTATTATTATTATTATTATTATTATTATTATTATTATTATTATTATTATTAATTATTATTATTATTATTATTATTATTATTATTATTATTATTATTATTATTATTATTATTATTATTATTATTATTATTATTATTATTATTATTATTATTATTATTATTATTATGACGAATGTTGATCAGATCCAGCAACACATTAAACTCTACATGGGTCACTTATTATTATTATTATTATTATTATTATTATTATTATTATTATTATTATTATAGCTTTCTGAGTCGAGTCCAGACTCTAATTAGTCCAGGCGCCCTTGTGACATTATTATTTTTGGCCTATATTAATAATAATTATTATTTTTAATAATAATAGGCCTAATAATATTTTTATCATTACTATTATTATTTTTTACCCGAGGTAGGCCTATTTATGATCCCTCAGGTGCTCAAAACAATATCTGGAGATGGAAATGGTGTTACTCTGGAACGGCCTCGATCATCTTCGTCAAGAGTTTGCGAGGTAAAAGTTCTCCTGTTATTATTATTATTATTATTATTATTATTATTATTATTATTTTTTTTTTTTTTATTTTTTTTTTATGGTGTTACTCTGGAACGGCCTCATCTTCGTCAAGAGTATGCGGGGTAAAAGTTCCCCTAAAGGCAACCGCATTGAAGCGCTGAATGGTAGAAGAGAGGCGCTGGAAGAGGTAGCAAGTCTCCTTAGGGTCTCCGGTGATTAGAGTTAATCGTTTCCCTAGCTCTCTGATAAAATCCATGCCACTGGTATTAATGGGACCAAGGGTCTCCAGAGCCACCGGGACAAAGAAATGGTTTGCTAGAAGCTGGCTGTACTTCGTGACTTTTCTTGTAGCTGCCAGTTCCGCTGCTGCGCCCGCCTCGGCCGATGTCGCTTGGAGGTAAGATGGCGCCACAGTATCGATTACGGTGGCGTCCCATATTATTATTATTATTTATTTATTATTTATTATTATTATTATTATTATTATTTATGTCGTCAGCCGCTACAGCGCTGGCATCAACATAACGGAGTAAGGACTTAAGGAGCGATAGCGGCGGTGATTGGTCGCAGGGCTGTTTTTTAGAAATTTTTAGAACTGCACAACTCCTTCGTTCCTTTCCCATCTTCCGCGGTAAATTACTTCCAATCGGAGGAAAATGACCTTTTTTGCTAGTTTTAACAACACAGAAGTGCTTCTACAACTGCACAAATCCATTTAGAACTGCATATTTTGTGCACAACTGCACGGTAAAAAGCCCTGGTTGGTCGGATTTTTTTGCTAGAAAAAGAGGAGCATGCAGTCTTCCACATGTAGTACATTTTATATACACGTAGGGCTAGGTCCACGGAATTTCAATTCTTCTAGCAGAGTTATGGAGATACTTTTCATGCACTTCGATTTCATCTCTTTTACAGGGTGAAGATCGAGGAAAATACGGTAGTTTTTTTTCTTCGGATTTCCAATAGGGTCACTATTCCAGATAGGCCTAACTGCAATTCCTATTAGGCTACAGTACGTGCAGAGAGACAATAATGACAACGGCATTGTAGCTGTCTTGAGAGTTGAGAATAGAATAGATTGTATACCTTTTCGCACTGACCATTGTCACCGTCCCATCCCATGCACGCCACGTGGTAGACTTGTTTGCAGGGAAGTTTAAACGGATCCGTCGTGATGATTTCATCGTGGTTTAGGCGACCTTCTCCGCCCTTGCTTGCCTTTATGCAGGCGGCGCTAATCTGCGGTCCGGATGCCTCCAGAATCGATTTCGACACAGCGCCAGCGGTGAAGCTAATGTCTTTCGTTGTCGTATTTACGATAACGTCCGCCTGATAATTATATATATATATATATATATATATATATATATATATATTATATACATAGGCCTACATGTATTTATAATTATATTATTAATATTATTATTAATTATATATAATTATATTATTAATTATATATACATGTATAATAATACGCAACAACACAAACTAATGTTCAACTTCATTCAGTTAAATTAAAAGAATATTCAACACCAGCTATATACAATCTGCATGCTGCTCCTTCTAGGCCTACGTCCAAAGGCGCATAAACCTACAAGGAGAATCACTGATTTTAAATGTAAGACAGGAATGCAAACCATAGCAGTCGTCCATTCGATTGCCTGTTATCTTATTTTTTCTATTCTTTAATACAGAATGCTCCCGCGATATATGTACCTATTTAGGCTTAAGATTCTAGGATGAAAGCCTTTCTTAGTCTTAAAAATCTCTCAGTTCTAATCGAGATCTAGAATTGCAAGCTTAATTAGGTGAATAGCGGCAAAGTAAATACTAAATGCGGTGGAGTATAGAAGACAGTCAAATTAGGATTATCCAAAGATGCAGGCCTAGGCCTATCGTTCTTCTCCAGAGTTAAACGACATCTTGTGACTGCCAGCGCCGATAACGTCGACATTACGTCGACATTCTAAAGATGTAGTCAGTGCTATATAGGCCTATATTAAGCGTGCTTTAGACACGACATTATGGAGACAAGAAGAGTCAGCTCTCGTCGTTGTACCATGTTTTGTACTTGTATAGGTCTATATCTGCACCGGCGTATTTGCCAAATCGATTGCTTTTAAATAAACTGTCTTCTTTCGGCTCTAAGTTTGGCATAATAAATTATGTTGAATTTAATGAATAAATTCTAAAGATCTACTAACCGCTTGAGTCGCAATGGCTCCCAAGTCCAGCGTTATGGTCAGACCTTCGCTCGTTGTCAGCGCATTCGTCGTAACGTTGACGTTATATGAAGCGGCATTCGGTGCATGCGGCAACAGTACAGCCTGACGAGGCGCTACAGCAAGAACAACGATCGCTTACATGTATACATTACATCATCATTCGTAAGCTTTATTGATCACCAAAATATTAGTAGGCTACATGTAGCCTAATCTGTTACAACAGTTCATGAGCAGTGGCGGCGCTAGGAGGGGTCTGGGGGGGGGCTAAGCTCCCCCCTACAAGAGGCTCAGCCCTCCCCTAAAAAAGGGCCATTCGAAATTTTTTACAGTGAAATATCCACGATTTTGGGCTGACGACTAAAAAAAAAAGGTCGTCAGAATTAATGGTGAACTCAAAAGGAACAATATATCGTTTCGCTAGCAGAGTCACCCTCTTCTCGTGTCTATTTGATCTGTAGCCTATAATTATACATCGTCAATAACCATTCAAGCACGACTCAGAACTAAGTATATAGAATTGCGCGAAGGTGCAGAAATGAACAAGTGCAGCAGTGCAATACAGATCAGATGAATTTTACATATGCCTATCAATCGTTCACCATAACATTTTGATAACTATATACACGCAGTGGCTTAATCAATTGCTATTTTAGGCCTACATCTGTTTTAAACTGGTGCAGGCCTACAGTAGGCCATATAAGCAAGGAAGTAAGCTAAGTGGGCAAAGAATTCCACACGGTTCTCTCATAATTATTTTATTTGCAAACTAGCTGGGGTACCCGGCCTTGCCCGGGAATTTTAGGATTCGAGCCGTTACTCGCCAATCCCTCCCTCCCTCCGTCCCTCCCTCCATCCCACTATCCCTCCCACCCTCCATTCATCCCTCCCACTCTCCCACTAGCTAACAACGAAAAAACCTTACTAAGATATATAGGCCTATAAGATGGTTCGCAAAGCGGCAAAAAGATGAACTATTCGAATTCGAATAGAAATGCAGAAGCAAACAATGACAAGAAAATGCAGTGGAATCTGGACGCTTGCGGTTAGCAAGCATGCATTCTAGATTTGCACGGTGAAAGATTGAGCACAGCTCTATCCGTAATGATTATAACTTTCTAGTAGGCCCTAGGCCTATTCATTTAGCCTACCATGACTCGTCACACCGACATTTCTGGCAGTTGAAGACATCGCATTGTCTCCTACAAGTCGAATGGAAGAAGCACCGACTGCTGCTCTCAGTGCATCGTAGAAATAGTTTACAACCTAAAACAAATTCACACAGTACGGTATAATAGCATGCATGAAACATATATGAAATATATAGATCTAGGCCAGTGGTTCTCAAAGTGGTGGTCCGCGGACCGGCGCCGGTCCGCGGAGACCTGATCACCGGTCCGTGAAGAAGTCAAAATAAATTATGAATATTAATTTACATATGTTTCAAATTGTGAAATTATTTGAATTGCCATTCAAAAATTATTCAAACTTCTTCCACGAATTTAAAAAATGCATTACCAGTGCCTTATTAATGTTTAACTTGCCAACTGACTTTTAAAACAATTTGTATTTTTTAAATTAATTTTCAACGTCTATTACGTACTGCAGCCAGTTTCGTTTCATTTCTGTTGATTCTTTGGTGTGCGATAGTCAGGTAAACGCTGATCAATCATTAAGTTTTTTCTTACTGGATGTAGGTCGTTTTATTTTATAACATGATATAAAATTCTAAATAATTATAAACAAATGTGTGTGATTTAAAAAATTTGCAAAATGTAAATAAGCCTGTCCTCGCATTTTTTTTAATGAAAGAACATTGCTAGAGCGTGGCCGCTCAGACACCCTGAATTTATAAAATGATAATTCGGAACTGGTTTTCTATGCGAACATCCAAGCTAAAAAGGAATCGACCATTCACACGAAAATATAATAAAAATTTGGTGATATTCCTAGTTCTGTGTTTTACTTCAAGCAGGTGTTTCCATCATTAGCGCAAAATCTTAGTAATGTGTCATTAGGCCTACCTATTTTTTTCAGATCCTCTTATAGGCTAACATTAACAAACTTCTAATCTTGTTTGAAACTTTGAGTTCATATTTTAAAAATGCAATTAAATGACAATTAAATTGATAAATAACTGAAATGCTGTAAGGAATATGTTCTAATTAGGCTAATGAAACAAATCCCTAATAACGAATAACCGTGTAATAGTCTTTTTTATACCGTAATATAGTTCGTTTTTGTTTGCGCATGCCATTAAAGTTAGTGGTCCGCGAGCTTCCAACAAAATTATTGTCGGTCCGTGGTCTGCGGAAGTTTGAGAACCACTGATCTAGGCTATATACAATGGTCGGTTTGACTCCGCCTTAGTTTGCGCGGTTTTGAAAATCGCGGTTTTGTGTGCGCGGTTTTGACCGGATACCCAATAGACTTGCCTTGCCTTCAACCTTCCTCGACACGAGGGTTGGTCGCATTTTGGACAGTTCTTCTCCATCCTCTCCTGTCTTCGGTTGCTCTCAACAATTGCTCTGTTGATAATCCCTTCCATTCACACATGTTGTCCCACCACCTCTTCCTATGCCTATACTTGGCTACTATTCACTGATTTCAAGTTAGTTGGGCGACAAACGTTGATATGATATTTTCAACTGTCATCAAAAAAATGTAGGACCGTATGCTCTTGTTAAATAATTTAGCCACTTGCAGTAATGGGTTTAACCTGCTTTTCTATAAATTTTATTTGACGGTAGCCCTTGAGCGGAGAGACTTTCGCGCATCCCTGTTAATAAAGAGTGAAATAGCATATAATAACATATCTACCTGAAATAGCATATAATAACATATCTACCTGAAATAGCATAATTTTTTATTATAATAACATATCTACCTGAAATAGCATATAATAACATATCTACCTGAAATAGCATATAATAACATATCTACCTGAAATAGCATATAATAACATATCTACCTGAAATAGCATATAATAACATATCTATACCTGAAATATCATATAATAACATATCTACCTGAAATAGCATATAATAACATATCTACCTGAAATAGCATATAATAATTACATATCTACCTGAAATAGCATATAATAACATATCTACCTGAAATAGCATATAATAACATATCTACCTGAAATAGCATAGCCTATAATAACATATCTGCCTGAAATAACATAATTATGGTAACATATCTGCCCAAACGAAATTATTAAAATTATATGTGAACTGTATTTAAGACACTCTATTGCGAGTAGGCTTGCAATCTTGCCTGTTCTGAGTTGTCCACCAATTGGATTGCTTTCAGGAAGCGCTGTCCTTGTAATTCAGCGAAGAACTCAACGATCCCTTCGATAATTGCCGACGTAGCAGAAGCTGGAGGAAAGTCAAAAGATCCGGTACCTATTGCAAGCATGGCGATAGACCCGAAGCTTTCACTCAAGGCTTTCTTCAGAGTGTTATCCACTGCCTCTTTAAGGTATTCCGTCTCCATAGACGTTCCCCCTCTCCACTTCGGGCAAACTGTGTGAAGAATTGCTCGAAACGGTAGCTTACCAGCTTTGGAGGCGAATACCTGACCCTCTAGAAAGGTACCATGGATGGTAATCTGTTGCTTGCATTCATCTTGTACTGTTGAGTCTCCTACGAGAACGAAAGCGTCAGATTCTTAAGTTCAAAAACTGGAGCAATTTTCTTTCGAGACAATTCTCAATCAATTTAATTCTCTAATTCAATCAATTGCCGATAAAACGATAAGTATTGCACAAAGCATTAAATAGAATCACCATATGACCACTTCTCCTCCTGCAATGTGTTCAAATGAAAAATAATGAATTAATGATATATGTGCTTTATGTAGCTCTTTCTATATCTCGGCTGTACGTACAACCGTACAGACTTTTGCATGGAGTGCATGCATAATTAAATGGCCTTAGTAGTCTATATCTTTGAATCTATGACTTTATCTACTTCAGTTCATATATTCTGTGTAGTCCAAAAAATTAATATACTACTCATGTTGACATTGGCTCACATAAACGACTCAAACGAGTACGGTAGCCTACAAGCGCTTCACGCTGGACAATCCATTGTAGGCAACCTAATTAATATGTCCATGGAAACAAGTGTCAAGGTATGAAACTGTAGAATGAATATAGCCGGACTCAACAGCTCGTATATATAGGATATATGCTAATAACCGAGGTCGAATCAGCAGAGTCCAGCCCATGGGCGGAGTTTATCAGGGGCTAGGGGGGCTAAGCCCCCCAAGAAGACCCAGATTCATCTTTTTTACCATGTAAATGGTTTCTTTTTCGGGCTTAGCCCCTCCAAGAAGGCTTTAGCCTCTCCAAGAACGGAAACCAAACTCCGTCCATGGTCCAGCCGAATTCGCCACAGAAATTAATGCTGTGAGTGAAGGTGAAAATTGGTTTAGTCTACCTGTTTCGTAAATGAGCTTTGCCAAGTCATCGCTGAGTTGCAATCTGTTATTGCACGGAATCACTATGGCATCCGCTTTGCACTTAGTGATCTCTCCTTTGATGACTTTGATAACTATGCCATTTGGAAGTGTTGCCTCTAGTTTTACCATTAGCTCATTTGCCTTCAGATTTTTCGACGTTGTCAGCTGAGCCCCAAGAGGTGAACTAGTGACAAAGGACTCCTTTACCTCGATTATCACCTTGCTACGATGCTCCAATGCGGCTATGGCGTCCTTACCTCGCTTCATCTTGAAAGTTTTCTGGACCCCAGGTGCATCATTTTTGTAGTCAAAAGATAGCATCGACCGAGTTTGAGACTTCACTGCTTCCAGTGCTGCTTTCACACCGTTCTGAGCACCTGTCACTTGCACCCCTGACTTTGCTCCATTGAGTTTCATCGTGATGCAAATCCTGGAGCTTAGATCGCGGTTCTGTATGGCATTTATTTCTCTAGCCATGAACTTTTCCATATATTTTACCTTACTCTCGGAAACTGGAAGAAACTGCTCAACCTGGGCATTGTTTCTGAGGATGTTTTCAATCTCGCCAACCCCTTTGCTCAGAGTGCCATTGGTCAAAAGACACAACACTGCGTTTTGTGTGGATGAAACATCGACCACAAGAACTGGAAAACTTGACTTGAGATTGTTTATGGCTTCGGTCCATTGCGGCATTGTGAGAACAACCGCAGAGACATCGTCGAGCATCACTTTCCCTTCGATCAATTCCGAATCTAGAAATCTGACTGCGTCATCAATATCTTTTCCATTGAGTCCAGTCAAAACTACTTGATCGTTTTGCGGTTGAACTACGACTGGAATACCTTTTTCTCTTAAATTGCTTTTCACATACTCCATTACCTTCTTATCGGCCAACGCAGTTAGCTTAAATTTTGTTGCTTTGTAATTCTGAGTAAGCTTCTGTTTCATCATATCGGATAACCTTGTCCTGGAGTCAAGGATTTTTTGACGAGTTCCCTGAAAGTTTACTGCTTCGTCAGTGACGCTAATGTGCAAAGTTGGGGACTCGTTGAGCAAAGCAAAATTACTCATTCTTAGTAGTTGCAGTTCAACGTTAGTAAAATGGTCAACAACATCCGTCACAATTTCATTCTCCTTCTCTAGTTCTTCACGAAGCTTCTTGGTCAGTGACATGAACTGTTTAGTGAACTTCTCAACGCTTTCCTCACTTCCAACATATCGAACATGGCCACCACTCTCAGAATGTTCCCACTTCATATCACCGTCGCCATCTTTGAGCTCAAGTGTATGATTGGAAAATTTTGATCTTATTTCCGCAGGTATGTCCAACTTGCCGACTAAGACTCGATTAGAATACGTCTTGATGAGACGGCTACATGCTTCTGTCCAATCGTCAGCGGAAAACTCTGCATCCAGTTCGGCTGTTGATGCTGTACACTTGAGGACGATAGTTCCAGAATTGGCCTCCTCTGGCCAGACGACTGAGCAATGGTGAGCAGCTAACTCCCTTTCCACTTGCTCTTTCAGCTTTTCATTCTTTGCCATGAAACCCACTTTTTCTGATCTGCACTTGAAAATGACATCAGACACTACGATGATCGGTTGCTTCTCAGTCACGGTTGGTTCTTGACCTTGGGAATCACCTTGGGCAGCTGTATTCGATGACAGTGCCTCTGGTGATGGTCCAAGGTTCTGGTTGTAGTAATCAACTTTGAGTTCATGGCCCTTGATTGAATGTTGTCTTCGCACAACTCCGTCTATGACTGTTACAGATGAACATAATAAGATATGTTCAGTTTAGGCATAATATTGATAATAATAAATAATTTATATATATTTTCGCAGGCAGCAGCTACACTGTAACTTGTGTTTACGGTAGTGTGACTTGACTTGGACTCTAAACCTCCCTACCGGGTCAATCTCTCTCTTACTCTCCAAAGTGAAATAATAAGTAGGGCCTACGCTACCAGTCGTGGATTAATTCACTGCAGAAACCACGACAACAACTTTTGAAGTCGCGTGAAAGAAACAGGATTGTAGAAGTGAGGCATTGCTAATTAGGAAAAAAACATTGACGTGGTAAATTGCTAAATTGTGATCTTGACCGAGAAATATAACCGAGAAATTCGCTTAGCCTATAGGCTAAAGGACCCTTGTTACGAAATTCCTATTAGGACAAAGGTTATATTATTGTCGCTTGATTGTAGGTGGGAAAAGACGAGTGATACGGGCATACCATTCCACACAATTGCCTGGAAGAGGCGGTTCTCCGCACCCCGAATCGTTTCTCAAAGGTTGGAGCACCACTCGGCAGGTATATGCTACTCTATCCGTAAGATTTTAACAAAGAATTTATCCAGTCTGGACGTGCGTATACCGGCACGCTTAACGAGGAGTCCCCAAGATGCGTGAGGTGCAATAGGGAAGGGTTATGAAAAAAATCAAAATTTTGCCAACACTGTAACCTGCTAAAATCGTTTTGCTTTTCGGCGTCAAAAAGAATGATTATGCTTAGGCTATAAAATTACGGAAAGACACTACAGTTGTTTGTAGACACTAATAACATTATACATTCAAATATGTATATCAAGACAGTATATAAGTCTGCACACTATGCCATCTACCGGCTCTGTCTTCGTAAGTGATGATGACGTATCCTTCGTCTCGCTGGAAGCTGCAGTCGCTGATAAGTGCCCCGCCATGTCTTCGACTTTCAAAGTACAGCTGAACTTGATCATCGGAGAGTGATGGGACGATTGGAAAGACGATGATCTGTGTGCATAGAGAAACTTTCTGAACGCTGATCATTGTGTCCTTGAATGGCTTCATGGTGACGTGACGACGGCAGGCGATGTAGTCTAATATATAATACAGTCAAGCGTTATCTCTTGAGTCTTGCATTCAGAATATACGCATAATATTAATTTTCACCGGATTCAGGCAATAATTAATTATTACTCACCGTGCACGGTCTAAAATTTGAACTATCTAAACCTATAAAATAGCCTACAAGTCGTAACAATTTAATGAACCAATTTTCTTCTAATCCACCCGACCGATTTTTCTCAATATTTACAAAAATACTTTTTAGCACCCCTGGACGACACTATCGGGCTTCGCGATCCAAAATTTTTATCTCTTTCCGAAATTGAAAATTTTCATTTTCTGCCCAATCCTGACGCTGTGTTTCAGCTGGGACTAATATCTATATAAAGACGCCATTTTGCTTTCAACCATATTTTCAAAAGTCATTGAAACCATCGATGATATAATGATGATTGAGACCAGTACATTAATGACGTCATGGCCTATTTAAAAATTATAGCGCGTTATGCCGTTAATTAATATCTACACAGGGTGCGGCCAAAAAAAATACCCCATTACGAAAATTGCGATTTCTCGAAAACCGCTGAATATTTTCTTACAAATATTTTCATTCTTATTCGTAACATATTTTTACATATTATCTGAAAATTTTATGTCAGTATCTTTATATTTGTGATCATGACGTCAGGCAGAAGAAGGAACTGCATTTTTTCAATTGAACACGGCATTCACGAAATAGAAAACCATAATTTTACATAAAGTAGCCTGCAGTGTGCCATAATAAGGTTTTCTTCACCGATTAAAAGATCTTTTACATCAATCCACCCATTAATACTCAAAACAACCGCGTCTGGGTGAAGAAGAAAAAAGCCGATATCCATCCAAGCCGCCCGTTTGGTCGAGAGAGCCAAGTTCTCTCCCAACATCATGGTTTCTGCAGGTGTCAGCTACATGTATGAGGGCAAAGTACGCTTGCATTTCATTGGCGAGAAGGCCAAAGTCAATGCTAAGTACTACATGGAGAATCGTTTTCTAAGCTTGTCGATGACTGTCACTGTCTTGGGAAATCAGTTCACTTTTCGGCAAGATGGAGCGCCCGCTCACGGCGCCAAGCTGGCCCAAGATTGGTTAAGAAGTCACTGTCCGGACTTCATCGACAAGGATTCATGGCCGCCTAATTCCCCAGATATGAACCCACTCGACTATGCTGTATGTGGTGCAATGCTTGAGACTTACAACAAACTTCCCACAAAGCCAAAGAACATTTCTGAACTGAAAACTACGCTGCAAATCATCTGGAATGACTTGCCACTTGACACCATTCAGAAGTCTGTTCTGGGCTTTCGAAAACGTCTGCAAGCTTGCGTAAAAGCAAACGGCCGGTGGTCACTTCGAACATGCATTGCACAAAACTTAACAGTTTTGCCTAATCTTGTCAATAACAATAGTAACCTTGCATGCGCTTTGTTATATTTCTGTTTGCGTCGCTACTTTGTTAGGCTACTTGTTGCTGTTATTGCTGTCACTAAATGTCTGTTGAATCGAAAATAACATTGTTTCACTTCAGGGTTGCACCATTTTGGTGTTCATGAATCGAATTTCATTAGATTTAGCCAAGTTGTAGATAAATAGGCCTATGTGTCAAATAGACCGGCGAAGTTTTATAACAAAATATTTAGCGGTTTTTGAGAAATCGCGATTTTCGTAATGGGGTATTTTTTTGGCCGCACCCTGTATACCGTATCGTATGTATCACTGGCCTATTTAAGACGCAATAATTTTCGCCGATCGGTTTTCAACGAACCAATAGATTTTTATCCTCATTTTTCGCCGAGGGCATATCTTTTGACACGCGGTTTCGCAAAAATTCTAAATATATAGCGTAAACATGAACGGGTGTGAGCTGGGTTGGACCGAAAACCTAAATGTCACGGGCAACGCTGGGCATTCAAAGTGGTTGGACCGGGTTGGGCCCGATGGAAGAAGGCGAGGTGAGAATGGCGACCAGAGTGGGACCGGATTGGGGCTGATGTGAGGCGAGGTGAGAAGGGCGGCGTTGGAGCGGGGTCAGGCGTGGCTGGGAACTAAAAATCGAAATTTCCCGGGCAACGCCGGGTAGTTCAGCTAGTAGGTTATATAGGCCGATGTAATGTTTCGTTTATTCAAGAAAATTAAGCTGACAGGCCACAACGTAATTATTAAGCTTACACGAAGAAAGTAAAAGAAAGAATTGTGGACTAAACTATCGTAACAGTTTCTGCAAAATTCAAGATTAGGAGCCTTGGAAAAATGTTTACTATAGGTGTCCACATGAGAAAAATCGCACAAGGCTGCGATTTTTTCCTACTAGTATAAAAGCATATGCCGTTTGAGTAAATTAATCGTGTTAAGCTAACAAGTTTTGAAATTGCATGTTGAGAAAGCAACTCAATCAAGCAGGGATCGAGAATAGCGTAGCCTACATCTGAAATAGCCAAAACTGGTTGGATAGAGTCAGACGACAGAATGCAACTATAGGCTACATCTTTGGTGAACTGGAAAGGTTTTGAGAAAATTGGCCTACTTTCCGTGAAATATAAATTGTTTCTCAACATTGAATTGTCGTAAGATTTCGACACTCTAAGCAAACACCACAATAAATCGATGGAATAGACACTGCTAAAACAATTAATAGCAAAAGACATTGTGCTGCTTACCAGGTACACCGCTGAAGATGATCATAGCCACCGATGGACTTTGAGATCGCGACACTTTGAGGATATCTTTTCCGGAAGGTTCCTTCAAGTAATCCACAAGCTCTGCGTCAACAAATTCGATCGGAAGGTATTTTGCTAGCAACTTGTTCGGATCAACTGCGCCGACCACAATCGGCGGAGGAGGCATCGGACGAAGCAACCTAACACGCACACTTTGCTTTTCCAGGATCACTGATTGCTTCTTCGACACGTGAAGGGCAACTGCCAACAGAGACAAACCAACAGCTCGAAAAACTGCCACTGGCGGATACCTATAGGTAAAGATTATTGGTTGTAATGGTTGAGATTTAAATCATTTAATAGGGTGATATGCTGTAAAGATTTTTCTAGTGATTGCCACTTTTGAAGACAATTGAGTATAGGCCTATAGGTCTACTTGAGGTATCAGGTATCCACTTATAGTGAGGACCTGGTGTCTTGCTGACTCATAATAGCCTACTTTTATCATCTCGTTCAGGTTTCCATTCCATCTTTTATCCGATATCAGTCTTACTTGATTAATAAATTATTATTAGTTTCACTACGTTCCCGTGATCCTTTGAGCACCTTTTTAATAAGCATCTCTAATTAAAATCGCATTTGAATCCCTTCCAACAGACGCATAAAATATAACATTTATCAGCATGAAAATTATAGGTTACCTTCAGGTGATGTGTAAGTAAGAACTGCTCTGCCGTTCGATTTGTCATAGAAGATGTCAGCAACGGTATCGTCACTCTGTCCTGTTTGTCTTTTGTTCTCAAAGAACATCATCACTATGTCCTGCGACAAATGAGTAGGAATTCCATTTGCTTCGACGGCACACGACTGAGCATCGTCCAGTTCTTTTAGGCTCTCCAGGGCGCAGACTTCCAGCTTCGTCGACTCAAACTTGTGCTCTTTCTTTAAAACTTGCCAGAGAACTAACAAATAATCATTTTGTAGCAATTTAACGCTTTGAAATAGCAAAGACTAATTAACAAAAACCTTTCAAACGATTGTAAAGTTGCAAGCCTACTATGATCGAGTGTTAATTAAGGACTTACCCAAATCGCAAGGCTAAGCAGTAGGCTAGTCGTTGACTCGTAGTTGTATAGTTCGTAGCGATTCTGAGTAAGCCCTTAACACTTCGTACTCTCCCTTCTCTCAGTTATGAATACATCATTCGATCTAGATAGCCGTGCTTAGGACCAGCATGCATCAAGAATTGGGTCCTATCATTAGTTCTATTATTTGACTTATACTGTAACAGTCTCCCCTAACAATTCTTTTGACATGAAATTTTATGGTCACGTTCGACTCGCGTTCTTTTGTCGGGTCGCTCCTTTGTCGTCGCTCTTTTGTCGGTCGCTCATTTGACGGGGCACTAACTTTTCCGACCACATCAGTATTACCATCTCGCACCTGCATTATGCACATCGGTGGCCTGCGCTATAATTTGCAACGGAAATCGTAAGGTCAGATACGTTCAGATTAGAAAGCAAAAGCCATGGCTTCAGAAAGCAGCTGGCATACCTTTTGGATCCTCGAAAACGATTGTTGCCGACTGACCATCATCGTGCATTGTCAGCTTCTTGATGTCACCGCCTGAATTTCTCCTACTCTCGAAGTAAGCTAGCAGCACATCCGTTGACGGTAGTGATGGTGAAGCGTACACTAGCATCGTGTCTGATTGCAGTTCCACGTCTGAATCCAGCGAACGGTTAGGTTCAGGGTCGGCAGCATTTACTGGTTGGACGGAGGCTGACTGAGGTACAGATATCTGTAGAGTGACGCCAGCTATCTTTATGACTGACTGGGCAAGAAGAGCGGCAGCCACTGTAAAACGTATATGCAGAAAAGTATTACGAGGTGACAGTGGCATAGACAAGGGGGTTTCGGGTGTTAAAAACCCCCATTGGCCTAGGAAACAGTTTTTTAAAGGTTATTTATCCACTTAAATAAGAAAAAAACCAATTGCTTGTAGTAACAATTGTTTTTCTTACTTTATTCCCTTTGTTACTTTAGTTTATTCCCTTTTTATTTACTGTATAGGCTAATACTGTTGGGTTGGTGTCAGAAAGGGCATCCGGCCAGCAGTGGCGGCGCTACGCCAGGGCATGGCAGGGCAAATGCCCTGGTGAAAAAGCCTTTGCCCTGGTCGTTGCCCTGGTCGTTGCCCTGCCATTAATTTTACCTTGCCAGAATTTGTTCGGGCATTTTGTTTCTTACTGTTCCCACCCGTCCGTCCGCTCTCTGGCATGGCAAAACTTCTGGCAGGGCAAAGGTTCTGGCAGATGACAATTGTGATAGGGCAACAATTCTGGCAGGGCAAAGTTCTGGTAGGAAAAAATTCTGGTAAGACAAAAAATTCTGGCACTGGGCAAAAGTTCTGGCAAGGAAAAATTGTGGCAGGGCAAAATTTCTGACAGGGAAAATATCTGGCAGAGAAAAGTTCTGGCAGATAAAAATTCTGGCAGGGCAAAAATTCTGGTAAGGCAAAATTGAGGCAGGGAAAAATTCTGATTGAGAAAAATTATATTTATTGCAGAGCAAAAGTTCTGGCAGGGAATAATTGCGGCAGTCAAAATTTCTGACAAGGCAAGGAAATGTTCTTTCTGGCAGGAAAATATTCTGGCAGGGCAAAAAATGCTGGCAGAGCAAAAGGTCTGGCAGTGAAAAATCCTGGGAATGTTTATCCACATCGCCGTATACAACAAACAGCATATATGATTAACTTTATTGACTTTATTGTTTTTCAAATGAAGCGTAACCATTTGCGTAACTTTTTGCTATTAAGATACTACGTGAAAGAGGATTTGCAATTCTTCGCTAACTCTGAGATTCATCTGGTCACCTGGTGCCGTCAGCTCTTAGAACTCTGGCGACAGTTTTTGATGTATCCTCTCCAGTGTCTTCTCTCTCTTGTCGCCTCTCTAAGCTGCTCCAGACTCATTCCAGACTTTTCCTGTACCTCATCCAACCATCTCTTCCTTGGTGTCTGAGATTAGTCAATATAATTGGTAAGATTTGCTTTCAAAAGCCAAAAGTGTTCGATTTTATGACTTTGCCCATCTGACCATCTGACCAACCAACCATAATAGTGCAGCGTAGGGTGGGTGATTTGCAGTGTTGCCACTGAGGTATGAGAGTCTATATACCTATATTTCGTTATGAAAAAATCCGGAAAAGCCAAGACTATTTATATGAGCGATTTTAGACCCCTTTGTTCAAATTAAGTTGGATTTCGCTTGTTCCGACGAGGGTTAATAAAATGTTCGTCAAACGAGTCGAATTAAATGTAGTTGCAACTTTTAACTTTTACTAAAAATGTCAATTGTCAAAGTTGTATGGGCATCCATAGGGACAAGGACAATAAGCGGAAGCGATTATGTCGTGTGCGCATGCACAGATACACTGGTTATTGAACTTTCGCAGCTGAAAACTGCTGTAAATGTTGCCAAAAGAGGATTTGCAATTTTCACTTACTTCGCTAACATGCTAAAAAATAATCTGCTTTACAAAATAGTATCAGGTAAGCTTATCAGAAAGCGCTCAGCTTAATGACCTCGTCCATCTGACTCCTTTGACCAGTCAATCAATACAGTGCAGGGGCACTGTGATGGCGTATGCGGTAGCGGGAAATTATAATGATGGTCCCCATAATAAACTTGTGTTACCTCGCCGCCATAAATCTCCCTCTGCCCTGGTTACTTGTATGGCTGCCCTGGCTATGCCCTGGCTGCAAAAAATGTCTGGCGCCGCCACTGATGATGAGATGACGATGATGACCTTGACGATGATGATGATGACGATGATGATGATGATGATGATGAAGATAATGGCAACTAGAGGCGTGGCTACATAGATTCAAGAGAAGACGGTTAATTGTCACCTCATGAATTCAGTCTGAATGTCTCTGATGGTGGTGATGGCATTATATTATATTATAATAATGATGATTATGGCGATAATGGTCACGGTGATGATGATGATGATGATGACGATGGTAGCCGCCATTGTCGTCATCATAGTCATAGCCTAGTCTATTCTATCCCTATGTATTAAGACTCCAGTCACACCACCACCGCCGCAATAACCATCACCTTCACCTTGTACCGTCGATTTCTGGAACCCTATAGCGACCGCCATGGTCAACCTTCTCCACGGGTTACGATCTCCAGCCGCGTCCCTCGATTGTAGGACATTATTCCCCTGGACATTATCCCCCTGACAAAAGCCCCCCCGGACAAAATCCCCTCCACCCGATATTGCGTAGGCCAACATCATCTCCTTTTCCAAGCCGTTTGCTCGCATCACCGCCGGTGAATAAGCTGGTCTCCTTGCCCTGACGTGGCTTTTGTGGGCGCTGAGAAATTCTCGAAGATTTACATCACATGTCGGAAGAACGCCATCTTCTGCCTTATCGCTCTCTGCATCAGTCACGTACTATAGGCTACTCCCTCTTAATAATATATATATATATATATATATATATATATATATATATATATATATATTGTCCTATCTCTTGTAATATGGATTCATTTGTTCTTTTTCTCGGTCCATGCATGGGTTCTTAACATTCTCCTCCACATCCACATTTCGCAAGCGTCGATTTTGACCTTACTGCGCAAGAACTCATTTCTTCATAGTTTATAATGATTGATCCCATTATTATGTAGGTTTACCTGGCGAATCCACAAACGTCACTAGGGCGGCTCCATTTTCCAGTAGACGAACTTCCTCCACGTCACCTCCACCAATCCTTCTGTTCTCACAAACCATTGTCACCCATTCCTCGTCAGCGTCCTTTCCAAGACCCTCAACTAAAACGGTGCGATCAGTCATCTTCACAGATGGCCGACGATGGAGCTATATAAATACAACGCTAAAACATCATAATAATAATAATAATAATAATAATAATAATAATAACAATAATAATAATAATAATAATAATAATAATAATAATAATAACAATAATAATAATAATAATAATAATAATAATAAAAATAATAATATTAATAATAATAACAATAATAATAATAATAATAATAATAATAATAATAATAATAATAATAATAATAATAATAATAATAATAATAATAATAATAATAATAATAATAATAATAATAATAATAATAATAATAATAATAATAATAATATAACTTATTGGTTGATGTCTAAAATGTAAAACATATTAATTACAAATTTACAACAATAATTATAGGCCTATACAGGGGAAGGTCGCTGAGATGGACCAGCGCCTAAGATGGACCACTCCGTAATTGGCAAAAATTAAGAATGGAAACTGGATTGTCACGTGATGTTGTCCTAGATAGCAGGTCACAATTAAGATGGCTTGAATAAAAAAATTAGACGTCCGCTACACAGAAAAGCGTTCGAGAAAACAGACTAAGTGCCAATTTGCACTGCTTGATATAATACTAGCTTGGGGTAAAAATGAATAACAAATTATCTAAATGAAAATTATATTATATCCACTTGTGTATCAAAACCTAATCTTAGTAATCTATGTAACGACCGCATGGCATAATTATTTTCTGATAATATGTGACGAAAATGAGCGGTCATCCTAACTTAAGGTGGTCCATCTTTGGCAACTTTCCCTCAATAGGCTAGCTATATTCCTTTCACCCGTTTCTTCATTTGGGCTGTAGCCTATACATGTATGGCGATCATAGGAGAATGGGCAGGGCTTAAAGTGTGGCTGGACGGTCATGGACGGCGTCAGTGGCGTAGCCAGGAATTTTTCATGGGGGGGTTTTATGGCCGGAAACCCTGTTTTTTGCTATTTTTTCTTACTTAAATGGAAAAATAACCTTAAAAAATCTTTTTTTCGGAGCCAATGGGGGGGTTTTAACCCCCGAAACCCCCCCCTTGCCTACGCCATTGGACGGCGTCCATGCACTTATTTTAAAATCTGAACGCCTTCCTGCCACTTATTGACCAGCACAGACTAGCAAGGTAAGGGGCGTCCAGGTAGCGTCCAGCAGTGTTGCCACTGAGGTTTCTGAAATAAACCCAGATTTCCTTCCGAAAAAACCCCAGAAAAACCCAGACTATTCATATAAGCTATTTTAGACCCCCTTTGTTCAAATTTAGTTGGTTTTTCGCTTGTTCGCATGAGGATTAACAAAATATTCGTCAAAAGAGTCGAATAAAATGTAACTTCAACTTTAAAAATATCAATTGTCAAAGTTGTCAGAGACTCGGGATCCATACTGACAATATTTCAAGAAATTTGGATTATTAAAGATCGATCAAATTAGGCACTTGCAAATAGGAGAGTTTATGTACCGTTATAACCATGGCCTATTACCACTTGTATTTAATGATTTCTTTAACCTTACCTCTGATCGCCACTCTTATTCAACTAGAAAATTAACTGTTTATGACCTTCCCTACGCACATACTAATACTCGTCGATTCTCTATACAATATACTGGCTCCCAATGTTGGAACTCTCTCCCTACACATCTTCATTCCCTACCTAACACAAGATTATTTAAGCATAAACTTCGCCTTTATCTACTTAAAACACTTCCTGATATGTAATGGTTAGGGTTTCTGCTCAGTGGTCTCGCCAAGCCCGTAGTTAAGTCTTTAGTTAAGTCATTAGTAGGCCTACTGTTAAGAGTTGTTTTTCTCGTTATATACAGAAATGTCGATTGCTTAATTTTTTTCTCTCTCTCCTTCATCATTTTTTTATTCCTACAATTGAATGCTCTGTCATGTTTTTCTTTTATATTTTACATGAATTATGGGTGACCCTATTAGCGGGATTTTCTATCCCTTCTGGGTCTCCCCTTCTTCACCAAATTATGTTAATGTATTATTCAATGCCATAATTGTTTCATGTTTGTTTGTTGTTTTGGTTGAGGAAAAAAAAAATAATAAAAAAATAATAAGCTTAATCGATATATTCGTGTGCGCATGCGCAGCAGGTCGAGTCTACCAGAATTGCAAGCACATAACACAAGTGGCTTAAGTTTGCAAAGTTTTAAAGTTGTCCGAGGTTTCCAGCCAAATTTCTTAATATACCAACAATCCAACGTTTCAACCACCTAGAACATTAATACTCTGCAACAACTTGGCTATTATACCACTAGAGGATTGACCTCACCTACAGTGTATAACTGTATATGCATTTGATAGATCATAGATGTAATACGGCTTAACAAGGAAAGAGACAAGTGACCTGACCTATTTTGAAATGTCAAAATGGTTTATTTCTGTGCAGAACTATTCTTCAGGTTAAAAATTATTTGTAAATTGACAACATGAGATCTTGATTGTGGAGTCTAAAATTAAAATTAGTGGAAAAATTATGTATCACAACCATTTTGCATTGAATTTCCCAGAATATTCATGTGTTGTAAGTGCAAAATGTCAACTCGCCAAAATAAACCCAGATTTTGCCCAAAAAAACCCAGAAACCCAGACGAAGGCAAAAAAACCCAGATCTAGTGGAAAAAACCCAGCTGTTGCATCACTGGCGTCCAGGCACTTATTTTTCCACACTTTAGGCACTGAGAATGGGTGGGAAAAGCTGAACACGATGGATCGCGTTGTGCTAGAAGATATCGTAGCTTTGCTATAGCTAATTGTGGTGCAATGAACCATATAATAATTACGGTAGGCTACCTGAAAATAAAGAATTCAGAGGAAGATCGTTGAATTTAAAAGTAATGGTCGACTGGCAAACATCCAGAAACTGAGAAAGGTTAATTGGCCCACAATTCAATAAGACAATTGAGAATGTTGTGCAGTACCGGTAGGTTTATTAATCAGACCTAGCCGGTAACGGCCCGCTATTCCGAGGGTCCACTATTCCCGGTATTCCGAAGGTCCACTATTCCGAATATCCGCTATATTTTGTTCGTTATCCTTGGTGGTTAGGGTTACAGTGGGTTAGGGTTAGGGTTGGGGTAAGGTGGGTTAGGTTTATGGTTATGGTTAGGGTTAGGGTTAGGGTTGGAGAGGGTTTGGGTTATGGTTATGGTTGGGGTGGGTTAGGGTTAGGTTTAGGGTTATGGTTAGGGTTGGGGTGGGTTAGGTTTAGGGTTATGGTTAGGTTTAGGGTTAGGTTTAGGGTTAGGGTTCGGAATAGTGGACCTTCGGAATAGTGGACCCAAACCGACCTAGCCTAACTATTTCGAAGATATACTATAGCTTATACCAGTAACAGAAAATAATAGGAAACACGGCAGTTTAATGCAAGGGACAAAGCGAAAGTGCAAACACAATCATTGCCAGAATTGACAACAGCTGTAGGCCTAATGCTTCAGTCTGTCGAATCGTCATAAGTTGTATACGAAAAGCTTATCTGAAACTCACGTATAGCCTAAGTAAATGAGACTTACGGTACGTGTACTCCAAAGCTGTGATACCTTCTAATACGATGGCAGCCAGTGTAGAGTGAATTTAAAATGAAAATTAGTTCCATATAATTATATCTGGTACTACGAAGTTTCATAATTAGGCTATGTAGGCTAAACCTGGCAATCATACGGGACAGCGTTTTGTAGCGTATAGGCCTACCTGGAAAATTCCCTGTGTCGTTGGAATGTAGACCTACATAACCATGCATTTTGATTTCGTTTTCACATTTATCGCTATGAGCATTGTAATTAAGCCTACTCGTAGGCATACAAAGCGCCATCTCTAGACAAGAACCGACTTGAACGTTTACGCTCAGACAAATCAATATTGATATTCAAATATAGAGCCAAAAAGTAGGCCTAGGCCTACTGCTGTAGCATGAATTGTAATAATAGGCTAATATATAAGGCCTAGGCTATTTAGTTTTAGTTTTCCCCGAGGTAGATGCATGGTTATTATTATTGTTATTATTATTATTATTATTATTATTATTATTATTATTATTATTATTATTATTATTATTATTATTATTATTATTATTATAAATAGGCCTATTGATATTATTATTATAGTAATAATAATAGTATAATTATTATAACAATTATAATGACTATAATAATTATATTATTTAGAGTAAAGATAATTATTATTAGTATTATATTATAATCGCAATTAGGCTATTACAATGAGTGTTTTTTCTAATCAGGCCCAATGAAGATGATGGTATTGGTTGTGATGATGACGATAACGATGATGATAATTATGATGAAGATTATGATGATGATGATGATGATGATGATGATGATGATGATGATGATGATGATGATGATGATGATGATGATGATGATGATGATGATGATGATGATGATGATGATGATGATGATGATGATGATGATGACGATGACGATGATGACGATGATGACGATGATGATGAAGATGATGAAGATTATGATGATGATGATGATGATGATGATGATGATGATGATGATGTTGATGATGATGATGATGATGATGATGATGATGATGATGATGATGATGATGATGATGATGATGATATTGATGATCATGATGATGATGATCATGATGATCATGATGATCATGATGATGATGATGACGATGATGACGATGATGACGATGATGATGAAGATGATGAAGATTATGATGATGATGATGATGATGATGATGATGATGATGATGATGATGATGATGATGATGAAGATTATGATGATGATGATGATGATGATGATGATGATGATGATGATGATGATGATGATGATGACGATGACGATGATGACGATGATGACGATGATGATGAAGATGATGAAGATTATGATGATGATGATGATGATGATGATGATGATGATGATGATGATGATGTTGATGATGATGATGATGATGATGATGATGATGATGATGATGATGATGATATTGATGATCATGATGATGATGATCATGATGATCATGATGATCATGATGATGATGATGACGATGATGACGATGATGACGATGATGATGAAGATGATGAAGATTATGATGATGATGATGATGATGATGATGATGATGATGATGATGATGATGATGATGATGATGATGATGAAGATTATGATGATGATGATGATGATGATGATGATGATGATGATGATGATGATGATGATGATGATGATGATGATGACGACGACGACGACGACGACGATGATGATGATGATGATCGATGCAGCTGCTGCTGCTTTTTGGGCTTATATATTGATGATCAATCATTCAATCAGTCAGTCAGTCCATTTTTTGTATAGCAAGTGCAACGTAGTAGGCTACCGGGTAGCCTATTACAAATAATTATCAGTGGCGTAGGCAAGGGGGGGTTTCGGGGGTTAAAACCCCCCCCATTGGCTCCGAAAAAAAGGTTTTTTAAGGTTATTTTTCCGTTTAAGTAAGAAAAAATAGCAAAAAACAGGGTTTCCGGCCATAAAACCCCCCCCATGAAAAATTCCTGGCTACGCCACTGATAATTATAAGTTAAATATTGAATATGGGCCTATACAGACAGAGTGACATTGACAAAAGGAGGCCCGGACAGTGGCGTAGCCAGTTATTTTTTCATGGGGGGCAGTGGGGTGGCAGCTTAAAATGATGGGGTGGCTACCGTTGGCAATTAAAGCGTGCATCGGCATCGGTATATTGCCATAGACTATGTATTTTTAGATTTTGGATGTATTACAGTATTGGACATAATACGCATGCAAACCTCACTAGCTTGTCTGTCCCACAGTGCACTATAGTGGCCTGTCCCACTTTCCCATCACCCACCCTATAAGAAGTTGTACAGGAAGTTGTATAAAAAATAAAATAAGTCAGAAATTATATAACATTGTTTAATTCTTTATCACTCGTAAGAGTAAAAAGTAAAACAAACGCAGGGATTGGGGGGGGGGGCAGCTGGGGGGCAGCCCTTTCATTTGGGGGGGCGGCTGCCCCCCTTGCCCCCCCCCCGTAGTTACGCCACTGGGCCCGGAAAGGATGTAATCTTGCTGGCCTAATAGGAACCAAATTTTAGTCTACCATTAGGCCAAAATACGACTAAGTTAGCAGCACAATTAAGAAGCACAGCAAAGGGTACTAGGCCTATTCCTGATTATTTCGCATTTAGACTAATATAGTAACGTAAGCCTGTGCAGTTTTTTTTTAAAATTAGCCTACCGGTAGTGTAAATTGCAGTCTTTATTAGAGTTTGGAGTTACGAATCGGCAAGCTGTCAATAGTAGAAATAATTAAGTAGCCTATATTAAGCTACGACAATAGGCTATATCCTCTGCCTATCGACTTTTATTATTGAGCGCCTGTGATAGACTGCATGGTTCCCGCGACTTGGAGTTTGTGGGCGCTGCAGACATTCCGAGTTTACGATTTAATATAGGCCTATACGATTGCTACAAAGTTTGACCATTTGGACTAAGCTTAAGTTATCCTGATTTAGGCCAAACATCGATTAATCCATCCGCTAATCTAATAGCCTATAGACGCAGTAATCTTTTTAAGAGTGTAGGCCTAATTGCTAACTAACGTCCGAAACATGCTGGATATTAGGCTAACAAGTGATTCAAACTCCAAAATCTAGGACTACTGCCATATTTTAGTTGAGAAGCGAATATATATATTGCTATATCTAGCAAAAATAGTGCTATGGAATTATTTTATCCTTAACTCAGCAAATTGTAATGGTAATTGAATATTTAGAGAAAGGACAAGGAGCTCAAGACGTAGGCCTATCTTGTGGGGAAGGCGATTCCAACAAGGACCAACATAAGCAAATCTTCTAGATAGGGCCGTAGCTCCACGCATATGCGAGGGACAACAAGTAGGCCATTAGTAGCCGAGAGAAGGGCTGAGCGGCCAGGTAGAGTGGTAGACCAGGTTACACAATGCCCGAAGATATGAAGGAGCTACCCCGAGAAGAGAGTTGCGCATAAGTGTCAGAATCTTAAACTCAAACCATTGCTATTATTTTCATGCATGAACTGCGCGATAGACCTAGCTACCGATACAACACTGACAACTTAATTATAAGCAAGGCTGTAGACCTACAGTAGGACTGTGCAGGTTTTGTAGCCTAAGCGTAGGCTGCTCTGAAGAGCTCTAAAGAGCTCAGTCCGCTGTTGGTAGGGTCGGTATAGATGATATATATGATAGTTTCCATTCTATAAAGAGGAGAAACTATTTAGGCCTAGCCTGCATGCAGTGAACCATAAACAGGCTAAACATAGGCTATAATAGGCCTAAGACAATTTAGAACAAAATAGTTTCACTAAATTTAGGCCTATAGCGTTGTAGACTTGTAGGCCTATGGCACAAATAGGCCTACCCTGAACACAAATAGGGGAGAGTTGCCTAGAATGGATCGTTTCCTTAATTGGACCGCAGCCATTTAACACCCTAGACGCATTTTTTTCTTCGTTTTCAAATGTTGTATTCTTGCGCGATTGAATATTGATCGTACCGCCGCAATCAGACACTTCAAGAACAAGGTCCTGTAGCTACAGATATTAAACTAAACAGAATTTATTTTCTAAGAATAGCCTATACTTATTGAAGTCTTGGACCACTCTTATTAGCACTGAAAAAGTACAGCTGTCTTGTTAAGATGACAGCTTAAAATGCTACCATTGCAATGTTACTTAGTTACTTTAATTAGTCCTTCCCGTGCAGGTCTGCACATCGGGCAACGCATCTCCTCCACTCATCCCTGTCCACCGCCAGTTCCTCCGCTTCCTCCCATGACATCTCCAGACATCTCAAGTCGTCTTTGATAGTGTCTTTCCAGTTCTTTCGTGATCTTCCTCTCTTCCTTTTACTCCCAGCATTCCAAGACTTTGCAAATGTGGAAATTCAAAAAGTTTCCGATGGAGACCCCTCTTAATGGTTTTCACCTTGTTAAGCAAAGCAATCAGGTAGTTGTTTTGAACAGCAAAAGAAGTTTCAGACTGATCCAAAAAGGTAGATTGATATACTGAGTCTGAACACAAACTGTAGCCTGTTTGTGCAGTTAGTATCATCCGTGCTTCAGATTCACATTTCGGCGTGACCTTGCGCGGGTTAAAAATTATATTTAATAATAATAATAATAATAGTAAAAACTTACATGTAGGTTAAAAAAAATTCCTATGGGATTGCTTCCTTCTCAATTTCAATCTCCAAATGCACACCCCTCAGTTGCACCATATGCTTTGAATACATGAAAACATGACAAGTGCTGGGCCATGGCTTTTTTCACATCCTTCGCAGACAAAATATTTACAAGGACCAAAGACAGCAGTGTTAAATTGGTCACAATTTGACCTTTATCAAAAATATTTAACTACGATATACATTCTGTACAGCATTATTTACACAGAAGCTTCTAAAATATAACATTCTTAGCCGTATATATGTACACCATCCTCAGACTCCCATCTCATCATCCACTGGTTGTAAAATGCACAAAACATTTCATCACTAGAAAAGCCACATCAACTAATCAACAGATCACACTGCAATCTTCTCAAGAAAATCTGAAAAATCAACCTTGCCTTTACGGCAGCAATTTAGTATCATGTTACCAGGAGAAACTTCTGAGAAATAAGTGAAGGCTCCAATGAGTTACATATACAGCACATTTACTTTATATTTGAATATCTTCACAAATATCTTCACACAGCCTCATGCAATAGCTATCTATTCACACTGAAAGAAGCTCCAATCATTTTCAAATTAACATAACAAATACAAGCTCTTCTCCTCAAACAGGAATCTTAAAAGAGACCAATGCTTGCAATAATATGGGTAGTTCACTTGCTTCTCACTTCTCATTCACATTCAGGGCATTCAGACTTGTATAGGGAGGCTCTTGCAAGACAGATTAACCAAGTTTCTGCAAGTAGTGATATATCCACATATGCATATTCTCTGCATATCCACAGAGTTTTTACGTGCCTCTTCTGTAAAGACATTGCTATTAAAATACAGAAATTTGCGAAGTTCCATCCATTCCTAAACTGTTTTTCTTTCTGGCTGACAACCGTAAAGACCCAATTGTCCCCTCTGACTTGAAACAATTCAAAAAATTTTGCATTCATGATCTGTCTGTGTTTCCATACACACTGCTGGTGAACACTTACAGTGAAAAACCATAGAGTGCAAACTACAGGCTAATACTGCATAAGCAATTGACGACCGTCGCTGACTGGGCAGCACCTAAGTTGTCTTTTACCCCAAAACTGCTGGCATAACACATCATCATCATCTGACACTGGCTTCCATTACTTTAAAACTATCAACCTAGAATTATCGGTTAAAACAGCAGCTGCAACTTTGTCGCACGAAATTCAAATGACAGAGGATGTGAAATTCAGTCGATCGAAAGAATTGCAGTCACTCAAGACAATAGTCATTGTCCGAAAGGTTCAGTCATCAGCACAACTGAACACATTACAGCTTAGATCCAGACAATTGTTGGAGTGACTGTCAGCAGCCGAAACTCGCGTAGACGACCGAGTGTCACATCAGAGCTGAATTTCTGTTGCGTCTGGCATCGCATATATATATGCAACACGACGAATATCAAAGTCACAGATGATGCAGATCGCATAGTATTAGCAACTGCGGCTGAGAAGTGGATGCTTTGCAGGATAAGATTAGCAGCCAGATAATACAAGTATAAAAGCATTGACTCTACATCCGACTCACTGGCTGTTTGTTCTGAGTATTTAATCTGGCATTAAACACCCACTGTCGTCCGTCGCAGTCTGAAAGCCGCTCTGGTCAGAAGATCTCTTCAATCTTAGACTCTATCAATCACCGTCTGCATTTGCATAATATCACGCTTGCATCATCACCTTCTAAGTTTCTGAGGCTGGAAGATGAAGACATATCTATAAAGAAAGATATTCATGGAAGCCACTCCTCTCTCTCCTGGCTAACACATCAAACCGACTACATTCAGATCCGCTACGTATCACAATGCAAGGCAGCAGTAGTAGCAGCTGCACTGGCTCTCACGTTCTTTGTGCCTTCGTGGAATGCCAAATTTAACGTCCATCTTACTCAAAGGTGATGAGGTTGTCAGGGACCTAAAAAAAAAACACAACAATACAGCACATCACAAGCAAGCAAATCGACGAGAAGTTATGCAGCTGTTAACAACAAAACAATGTTGCATGGAGCATCATTTTCTTCGTATTTAATACACGCACTATTGCACTAGATAAATTTCCTTTACAGCCGAGGAATTTCACAGAGTCACTTTTAACAGTTTTATCTTTCAGTCATACCACTTAAAAATATTAATACATCAAGAGTTATCAATGCATCGTTTCTCAGTCAAAAGCAATGCAAGTGCAGTTGAAAGCAGTCAAAGTTCAGTCCAAAATAAGTAAGTTCTCAGTCACAAGAGCTGCACATTTTAAGTCAAGCGTAATGGGACTTTCAGTCAAAGCAAAATGGCAAACCAATACAGAAACTGGTCAAGCCTTAAAGCTGAAACGATGCAGAAGATTTGATTTTTCTTTAATTGGCGGGTTACTAAACTTTGTCAGCAGAATTGCCCTTCACAGTTGTGCTACAGACCTACCAACTAAACAAAATGACACCTGGTGTTCAACACGAGAGAGAGGTCATGGAATCCATATCAGATCTTTAACATCGCATGGCATTACGGTAATTAATACAAAGAAATGACCCAACAGTTCATCTGGTTACACACCACAATGCGTTAGCCGTAATACCTACTTGAGTTCCGTTTGGCTTTTTTGTGGCTTCATCAAGTGCTTGGCACCATTCCAGTGCAATGCTCTGGCTTCCGGCTCGAAATTTATATGAGCATCCTGTCAGAAAAACATGCAATCACACTATAAACATTTGAAGAATTATTGCTGACTGCATCAGGTATAGACTTGTGCTGATAATAACTGCTATTTAAATTGAATAACACTTACTTTGATGAAAATTGTGATAAATCTAACGCTGGTGAAATTATTTAGAACATTACCACCGAGTTCATTATTAATGCTCAATTACTCATCCAGGGCTACATTTTCTGTCTGGTTAATGCTGCATAGATGCTAGTTACTTTGGCCAAATAAAACTGGCTTAGAAAATTGAAAGATATGTCCTTCATTAAATAAGAATTTTTAATAGTATGTAGTTCAGAAATTCAGATTCCAAATTTAGATCAGATATGAAAATGACTTCAGTGCAATACAACCTTAGTTCTCGGGCAGCTAACATTCTTCTATGACAAATAATAACACTTGTAACTAAAGTAAATAAAATAGCTCACGATTAGGCTATTTCGGAGGCATTAATAGTGATGGACAATTATGGACATAATTGATCAAAACAATTTTCTTCAATTGGAAATTTTTATTTTTGCTTTAAAATTTAACAACCAGAATGCACTAAAAGTTGCTTGGAAATCAAATCAGTGCAGATCATCATTAAAGTTGCAAACATGGGAACTAAAAGGGAACTAACAGGTGGAACTAGACGCAGATACCTGAAAGTAGACAACTGAAAGTAAGAGGACTTGTAACCCCAAAGATAAAGCAATCACCTAAAAAATAATGAAAATCAGACTGTAAAGATAGTAAATGCTGACAGCACCTTTTGTCATATCCGTAAGGACGAAAGTGTCCGGATGGTAGGGATTGTTTTCTAAGACGACTTTCCATCCTTCTAAATTCACCATCTTCACAGGATCATTCTTGAACTATAAAACAACAACAACAACACACTCAGACATCCTTAAAGAGTCAGACAAGGGGAAAACAAGAATAGAACTTCCATTGCAACAAGAATAAAGAATATCATATATTGTACCATAACTGTGTTTAGTTTTATACGGGTTCACACCTCATAAATAAATAACTGCCGAAAAAACACTTAGCTCTTCAGAACTGACCTTTATTCTGTGACCATATCCAGTGGACACCCCAAAATGGGCACCCCAAATTGCCTCCTTGGCTATGCCATTGTATTGTACTCAGAACAATTATATAGCACATTACCCGCATTAGCAATTTTGTGATTTTTTAAAATGCACAATATCCTATCATTCCCCTACACGTATGCTTACATGACCACATACTCTCTCCAAAAGCCCTGAAGCATTTGAGACTTTGAACTTCAACTGCCGAAATTTAAGTTTACAAGAATTTTTCTTTGTATTGTGTAACAAAGTACTTCAAACATCAACAAAAAAATTTAAAATTTTTGTGAATAAACTCTAAATAGCGTAGGCCTAAGTTGGTTGCTTGTTTAAATAAAGAAGAAGTTAAGATGGTGAAAGTCACAATAATTCTCATCTGAAGTCACTGCCTGAGTGATGACCATTTTACCTATTTTTATGCACAATGGTGCTCAAATACAGGCAGATCAATTGAAAATCACAAGAGCCACCCCCTCCCCATGTGTGTGCAGGCCATGGAGTTAACTCACCGCCAGTCTGTCCGATCCATGTAAGTATTTCGATGGGAAGAGTAGGAGTTGCTTCTGCCATAAACAAACCCAGTATCTTGTCCACGAAGACATCTGTACAGAAGCAACAAAAACAATCAATAACCAAACAAGACTAAAATTGCCAAACACAGAACTCTTTCCTGGTGAAGTACACCGTGGTTCGATAAAAAGTAAACCAAACTGTTTTTCATTTATCTATAATGCCTGATAATTAATCACACTAACATATTCCCGATATTTAGAGAACTGAACCAAGAATATGATTCCAACATATCACGCTATAAATTGGAATGGATAGAAAGATATGAATCTTTCAATTTCAACTGCCGAAATTTAAGCTTACAAGCAATTTTCTTTTGTGATGTGTAACAAAGTACTTCAAACATGAAAAAGTCTTTAATATTTTTGCGAAGAAACTCCATATAGTATGAATTGGTTGCTTTTTTAAATGAAGAAGAAGTTATAGGCGACAGGATTTAAAATCTGGACTGTTCGGAGGCCATAATGTGGGAGAAATGAAGTATGGTGTTTCTTGTTAACATTTTGATGGTTCCCCTGGCTCTGTGGGCTGGCAATATTCTGTTGAAAAAATAAAAAAGTTTTCTGGGGCTAAAGATTCTGATAACAGGTAGATGTTGCGACAGCAGAACATTGCGATAAAAGACTCTATCAATATTTACTCGAGGATCACTGAAGAAAAAATGGGAACAACCAAGCACAGAACTCTGTAAAAATTTTGTGAGTAAATGCCCTGGTCATATGTTTAATTTCAACAGAAGTTAAACAGCCACTAGACACAAAAACTAATTATCACGCGGAGTCATGTGGGCCATGCAAGAATTAAGTAGACCTCATAGTATCAATGTCTTTCGAAAGATGCATTGAATTAAAGCCTGAAGATATTTTAAAGGCTTAACATATTCAATGTTTTTGGCCGGACTGGAAGCGCTTCTGAGTGGAATTCTTGAAAGGGTGCTATATAAATTCTTGAATGGATGAATGAATTCTTTAAACTAACCGAGAATGAATTAACCCCCAGCCAAGGCAGCCATTCTAATGAAACACAACTGAAACAAACAGCCGGTGAATCTTCCTTTTAATATTAAATGAGAACATGTTGACGCTACCGTGACTTTCTTTCCATTCTTGAGGAGCGTCTTGCGCCTTAGACAGCCTTCACATTCGTAATGAGCTTTGTATAGTTTAGCAGAAACAGAATCCTGCTCAGCAGACGTTCTGAAAACCATGACAAGAAAACTTACTTTTAAGCAAATGGATAAAATTATAATTATTATTAATGGTAGTAGAACATGTATAGTATTTTTAGTACCATTACTACACACTTATAAAGAATCACTACCTAATGACCAAGCATCAATAAGGGACATAATAAGTAGGAGGCCCAAACACATAAGGCTTGTTTTACATGGCAAACAATCAGATGACCAATCAGATGTCTTGTACCACAACTTAGATGACCAATCAGATGTCTCGTACCACAACTTAGATGACCAATCAGATGTCTTGTACCACAACTTAGATGACCAATCAGATGTCTCGTACCACAACCTAGATGACCAATCAGATGTCTTGTACCACAACTTAGGCAACAACACAAAAACTGATCAAATCTGAAAAAGCCTACAATATATTCAGGCTAGACATAATCTAACCGATTGCCTCAAAATGGCACAAAATGGCAATCCATTATTCAGTAAACATATCACGAGGCAATATAAACAAATGACTTAAACTGGCAGTTTGGATACCACCATTATTAGCGCTGCTTTACATTAGGCCATGAAATCATGAGAATACCTTGAAGCCTTGTCTCTTTCTGAGTGTAAATCTTCAACAGAACAATCTCCTACAAAAGAAACAAAAGCATTTCAATAATTCAAAACGATCTATGAGAGCATCCATGTATAGAGCGTATTAGAGCCTGATTGAAAAATATGAATGCCAGTCATTCACTCATTCACACTGTAGAGCACTCATATAGCGTCCCTCCAGCATACGAAAACAACGGCACTTTCTGCCAAACTCAAGTGATCTAGAACTGTTTGCAAGGACTTGCAAAAAATGTATGCAGAGGAGTATCAAGTCAAAAGGATATTCAGACCTAAAGGATGGTTATCCCAACCACCGAATAAGTATGATGCTGCATCTTCAAAGCGAGCACAAATGGAACAACAAATAAATTTAGAGAGCAATGCTTTCCACAGCCAGCCAATCCAAAGTGGTGCAAGAGAGCAGCCATAAGTAGCCACAGGCATTCTCTAACTGGCACCGATGCTAAATTCTAAACTCAATGCACTAAGAAATAGGCAACCAATGGAGCAATGCCATGAAAAAAATTATAAAATGCCACCAATAAGCCAACTATCACTTGTTTAAGCTGCCCAATGTTCCTCCAGTTAAACCCAGATGTAACCTTACGAACAAAAGCTTAAAGGTAGAACACGTCCTCAACAAAGCCTCTAAGCAAAAACTGTAAGTTAGTCGCACAATGAAGGCAGCAGCGGCTACTAAAACCACTTCCAAAGACATCTGAAGCAATCACAGTAAACCAATCTATATACTCTGAAGTATTTATTTCTGTAACGCCTCAAAACAATTCAAATTTTGCATATAATATTACAACATTCACTCTACAATGTCTGCATATTATCAAAAATTACTGACTGTGTTCTGCATTGCAGTTACAAGAGGTAAAACAGACCAAAGACTATATATTAGTAAGGTTTCAGTTCATGATAGACTGGTTCCCTACCGCCTGCTTGAAGTGAATTTAGACTGGACGTCGATGGCTCCTCGTCTAGTACGCTGTCGTCCAGCAGGTGGCGCTGCCCACAAGCGTAGGGACTGAGAACCTTTGTAGTCAACGATTGACCTTTGAACTGGTTGACAGTGCAAAGAAGCCTACCAGAAAAACAAGCAACACATCTGTCTGAATCTGCAAACACAAACACTCGTGTGCAATTGTGCATGCTGTAATCTACTGCCCTATTCGTCCTCCCCATGAACAAAGTTTATCACTGAGAATGCAGAAGGCCAGTATGAAACAAACACAGGTCAAAGCTCGTGTTATTAGAATAAAACGTAATGTAACATATTGGTGATACTACTCTCAGCCAATACACGTCACAGCACATCACTTAAGAAGATATTTTGCAGAAACAAAAAACAGGAAAGCAGACCGCACACAGACCTAAAATAATAAGTTACAGTACCAGAGACAAAAGAATAAAGAGTTCCCACAGATAGATAAGCAGACAAAGAGACAAACAGAAAAGGTAATGTAAACAAACAAAAATTATTAACCCTTTGAACCCGGAGCTCCTGTAACTCTATGGATAACGGGCCGGAAAACCGGCCCGTCGGGTTCCAAGGGTTAAGCATCCTAAAAATCTATACTCTTTGAAAGTGCTCATCGTGACTAAGATTCCTTGTACAGTCAAAGAACATACTGCATTTATGAAATGTGCTATTTACTTACTTATCTCCAGTATATATATATATATATATATATATATATATATATATATATATATATATATATATATATATATATATGATTAAAGATATAAAAAATATCATCAGAAAATTTCAATCCGTAAGAAAACAGCAATCAGATAGCTGTGAATAACTAATTAAGAAAAGAAAGCAAAGAGAAAACAGAAATACGAAGTGTGAAAGTACAAAGAAGGAAACAACCAAGAAGCAAACGTATATTAAACAGATTATTAATCAATTGTTGAGTTACTAACTCTGGTCCTAGACTCTTTGTCTTTCTGTGCTGTGGAATGTACGGCTGTGGGTTGAGCGTGTAACCCTTGACTGGTGTCGATGTGTCTGGATTGGAGACGGGAGAGTAGGGGATCGGGATGCAAGAGGTCGTCACACGCTCGTCGTGGTCAGGCGATTCTTCAGGCGCTGCCTGCGGAGGTGGTTCGATCTTCAGCGACAATCTAAGAGTGAATGGAGACAATCCATCGTAACAACTCAAGAGTATCCAAAATGGTAGCCAGGTAACTTCTTGACATGCTTACATCACAGGCACCACTTTCGTAAAGTACTTCAAACTAAGCAAAGTGCGCAGAATATGATGACCACTTTTGGACCAGAGACTGGAAATTCATCTCAAGAACGGTTCACTTGGACTCTTAACTAGTTTGTCTCTCAAACATGAATTACAGTTAAAGATACTTTTGGCTCTGAAATTGTCCTAAAGAGATCCTTTGACAGCACTTGATAACTATAAGAAGTTGCTGTGAATAGATTCAATGCAAGAAAACAGGAGGGTCAACAACATAGATTTGTGTAAACAATCAATGCCTTGAGTGGCCAATATTCTGATCAGTACAGATAAGTTGCAAGCAGTGTAGCCAGTAAATCCCATCGTTCTCATTCACTCTATATCTCTTACGTTCTCACTAGGATAAGATCAATTGAAACATTAATTAATATTCTCTTTTGTTCTCATTATGATAAGATCAATTCAAACATTCCTTGGCTCATGCTCTTTTTCTAGCACTGAAACTATAGCGCACCTGGCAAATTCTACAAAGAAATGATTCAACAGTGAGTCTCTGCTTCGAGAATCCAATCATCCCAGCAAACAATTCTGAAGAGAAACTAACTTGTAATTATCATCTTCCACAAATTTCTGTAATTCTTCGATGTATCGAACTGACTTCAGATAGTTCTGGATATGTTCGTATCTTGGAAGATGATCTGCAATTATTATCATTTCAATCTCGATAAACATAGCGTCAAATCAAAACCAAGCATAAGGCGTGATCAGCAAATTGAGTCATTCGTTGAGATTAGAACATTGGTGCGCACTGAGGAGCATTCAGTTCCAAACTTCCTCTGTTATATATTTGATGAGTAAATCTAGCACAATGTAAAGTGGGCATTGCCCCCATTTTATTCGGTTTTGCACGCTGGAGTCTCTGTTCAATGCTACCTTTGACAGACATTGTTACTGCCTCGCTAAATTTATAATAATAATAATAATAATAATAATAATAATAACAATGACAATTTCTATGGTGCTGTTACAAGGGCGCCTCACATACTACTAACAGTAGGATAGGTCCTACACAAAGTCTCATGCAGTATACTTGCAGTATTGTATCTTTGTTTCTAAACTTTTAGCAAATTTTCTTAGTTCAAGATAAGCATGGCTACATACAGCATGTATTTACATACTGAATTTTCATGATGCTGCTGATGCTGCCGTGAGAGGTAGATGCAGTGCAGGTTAATTATCAGTTAACTAACCGTAGTTGGATTGTTGAAATTCTGATATGATTCGAAGGATGTTGTTCATCTTTGTTCTCCTTGGATCCGACTCCATTCCTCCAGAATGCGGATGAGCGACGTCAATGTAAAATATGTCCGTTAGATACAGGCCTTCAAAGAAAAACATGTATATTTATGTTGCAGCAGAAAGTACATGCTGCAATGCAGTGTAAGCATGCGTATTGCCATAGAGTCATCATGCATCCTTCTAAAGAATCTGCTTAAAAACAAACTGTTCAAAGGAGATTAATTAAACAGCATCTATGAAATATTTGTTGTTTATTTTGGCCAAGAACACGTTGCATCATCAATCAAGAAAGGTAATGTAACCATCCAAATTTTTATCATCAGCTATAAAAGAGTTCCAGGCAGCTAATCTGTATACACAAAATTTCATTTCATTTTTTTTAAATTTCCAGTATTATGATATTTTTCTTGGATGAAACAGTTAAGCAAACGATGTCCTTATAGATAACATGCATGCAACAAAATGTAAAACCTGAATTATAATATGCAAAGCGATTGTATTGCATTATATCTGGCCATGTATAAAGTGCCTAGAGCTCTCAGAAAGAGCCTTTCAGCAGTGCTTCCAGTGCGAGCAGACCCAAGAGAAAGTGCAGAATTTGAGGTGAAAGAAAGATGAGGAAAGAGTAGAAGAGAGTATGAGAGAGGACTGGTGATGAGTTCCATTTCATAGAGAAGGATCTATAATAATGGACAATAACTGATGGTTGATACCAAACATTCAGCTAAACAAGGCAAGTCATCTTCTGGGCAAGATGAGAACTTGCACATAAAAAATCAGACATATTGACAATCTGATTAACCAGAATGCAGCAAGTGCAGAATTAGATTAACGTTCTGACAGATGCCAATTTTATGTTTCTGAGATCCCTCAAAACCGTTGGCTTAATTCTGGAATACTGACAAACTACAGCAACAAAACCCGATCCGTTACCTAAGTATGGAATGCAAGGAAGCTTTGTGACTTCCATGTGTTCTCGTAGCTTTTGTCTGTTGTTGTTTTCGGAGAAAAGCTCAGCCATCTTCTCATATGCTGTTCTCTCCTTTTTCGGAACCATCTAAAAATGATCACATTACGCATCACTGACCAGACCACCACATGATAACTGCTAAACTAGAATAAATAGGACAGAACAGCTAGCTAAAGTAAACAAACAATTGCACCTTAACTTAAAAGTTGCATTTGCACTTTACAAGAGTTTTAAGCAGACATCCTCAAAAAAAAGATCCGGTCCCAATAATACTTCCCTCCCAGCATGAAGAACTGTAAAAAAGAAGAGTGGCTACATTAAACACTTAAATAAAGGAGTGAATGATTACTTACAGACCACGTGCGAGTGAGTCGAAAAATGGCTGCACTCTGAAGAGCAGAAATGATGGCCATCACAGAATGGAGGTTGTTCAAATCTATCAGACGCTGTTTCAAACATTTAACAATGTTTCAAACATTTAACAATGACATCTTTTTTAGGAAATTTGCAATCAAATAGAAAATACAGCTTAAATCAAACCTGAACAAAAACCGGCTAACATGTTATCTATGCAATAAACCTTTCTGCCCACCCGCAGTTTTGTGATAAGGACTTCCTCAAGATCCCTACACCACGACCACCTCAGAGAAACTTAGATATAATGCATTGCAAAAAAGTGACACAATAATGCAATACAGTATCCATAAGGTTTTATACAAAATCTCTTGAAAGAGAGGTTAGTATTCATTTGTGACTGAATACTTTCGAGACTCCTGAGAACTAATGTAACAATACAATGTATGTAGGTATAATGTATTTGGTAAATTAGTATGCATAGCACAACTACCCAAAGTGCAAACTAATGGGTGGAGTCTATCAGAGGCTGCTAGGGGGCTAAGCCCCCCAATAATGCCCTCGGGGGAAAAAATTGTGGATTTTTTTATATATTTTCTATGTATTTTTCATGAGATTTGGAGCCGAAGGACCAAATAAAAAAGGTCATCAGCCTTTTATGCCAGGAAAATAGTACATTTAATCTGAGATTTCGAACCGAAGGACAAAAAAAGTCATCACCATTTTATGCCGGGAAAATGGTACATTTAAACCGAATGACAAAAAAAGTCATCAACATTTTGGGCCGGGAGAAAAAAATAGTATATGAAAATATTGTCAACTTATTCTTAGCCCCTTCAAGAACTGAAACCAAACTTCGCCCATGAGTAGACTTCCTGGTCAAATCTTTTGGACTGAACTTTGGCAACAGGGAATGGATTACAGGGGATATAGAATCAGGGGGAAAGCACCGATCAGATAGTCAATGACAGGAGATTAACCAAAAACTAAATATGGAGCTGAAACAGACGTGTCACTTCAACCACATGTCTGTGTATAGCAAAACTCCATTGATACGCTTGCCCCCATTTGACTTCTCACGTCAGGTGAAAATGCTTTATTGTTATAACTTGATAACAACACACTTCCTATCATTAGTCATCACACAATGCAACACAGAAAGACAAGTCGCAAAAACAGCCTAAGTGCCTCAGGCGTTTGGCAAGGGGTTAGCCATTCAATACCATGACTCCATCAAGCCAGGTCAAAAGTCGTTCTTTATGCTGTTCTGTAGACTTTCAAAACCACTTCTTTCCGCTAAAGCAGTAATCAACACAGATCAACATAACTGGATTAAGATATAACCATCGGCAGAACATGCTGAAGAAAGTATATAATTAATTATGTGACAAGGATTGAAGATATATCACCTTTGCTATTTTGATGAAATGTCCTAAGACTTCCCCACGGGACTTCATCGTCTTACCAGAAAGTATTTCCTTCTGAACCCAGAAGTTGATCTGTAATGAAAATAAACAGAATCAAGTTAAGAGTCAAGTGACAGTATCATGTCATGTACTGCTAGGCAGAATTCTATTCAACAATCCAGAGCAGGCAAGCAATGAAAGGCAATTGAATGGCTTACCGATGCATGTATGCATGTGTGTGTGTGTGTGTGCGTGTGTGCGCGCGCGCATGTGAGTGTGTGTATGTGCATGCGTGCGTGTGCATGACAGAGATGTAGATGAGATCAGACAACAAAGATGGCAGTGATCAGAAATTGCAAAATACATGAATCATCATCACGATAGAGATGTTGCAATGAATACAACTTTGGCACTGTTCTGCTACCTGGCCAACTACCAAGCAGTTACACTTTATTTACCAATCACAGGCTATGGCTTCACACACATACACAATTACACATAAGTAAGTAGCCTTTGTTTGCATATGACAAGCGCACATGCAATATATATATTGCATAAAACGATTACGTACATTTAAAAAAATTAGCTATGACAGATAACACCAGATTTCAAACTCACACATGCATGCATGTAACTAAACAAAACTTTAAATGCATCTGTTGATGAAACTGCTTTTTAAAAGAAATTATTTAAAGAGAGGCAGCATGAAAGGATGTCCTCTCTTGCGGAGTAAATACTTGTCCTCACGAAGAGGTGGCAAGATCTGATGGATGTAGTACGTATCTTCTCACATAGAAGCGCATCTACGAGCGTTGTTTAGGGCAGCATTGATGCGCACAATATCAAGTGGTGTTAGAAATCCAGCAAATTAAAGTAGTGCATACATGATCTTTGAAATAACAATAGCTTGAAAAACGACGTCCAGAGCTCTTCGAGTTATGCAGGTCGTGCTCCATCAGCTGGTTGAGACGAAAGTATTGCTGGCTCATTACACTAAGAACGTGGTTATCATGGCTTGAAACACAGAGGTTAGACTCTATGATGATTCCAAGCAACTTGACCTAAGTATCCAGTCATTCAATAACAAGTAGAGGCAAACAGTGGCATACAGGACGCTCGATACAAGATCGCCTGAAAAATTATCTCCTTGGTTTTGGAGACGTCATGTTCAGAACATACGTGTGTTCTGCAAAGTCCAATGCAATTCCAACCTCTCTCTTTTAAGCCATGCTAACTACATGCTTATTCGAATAAACCAACAACACTTTCTTCTCAACCAGCTGAGACAGAAGGATTTGCGTATACCTCGAAGTTGGATGAGACAATGAAGCAATGAAATTACTCACATGATTGAACCTACGAGTGAATGCCACAACATTTGGCGCCCTTATGAGCTTCTCTTTCGTAGACCACGCACAACTAGTTAACTCCTGCAAAAAATCATAACATCATTTCATTTACTCATGAATTAATTAACATATATCTGTACATTTATGTAGTGCTCACCATTCAAGACTTAAAGATACTTTGAACAGGACATCTTCAAGCATCTGTGTCTTTATAAACACATCCACCTTCTTCTGATGGCATATTATACCCAAACAGTATCTACCGGGGTACTTCAGCGATTCTCAGCTTGACAACCATAATTATATTTCTATATGTGGGTGTGCTCTCAAAATAACAACATAGTCTCATATTTCATCTCCTGACACAAAATGTGCAATGACACTTAAATTTACACCCTTCTGAAAGAATGTTTTGATATCTCTGGCCCATTTATCACATTCATCATCAAACGCTCTCTTTCAATAAAGGCAGCCATGGAGACATCATTGCAAGTGCTGTTGTTAACACTATTGTCAAAATGGCAGCAGCAGCACAGTGCACCCACACATTCTTATTGTCCACATGCATTTCAATCTGTGATATTGGAATGTTTGAGGTTAACTTAACAGAATCAGTCTGAAGCATTTTAGTGAAAGATCAGAATCTATGAATTTATGTCCAAAGCCAGACAGAAATGATGGAAAATGAGATTGAAATGAGAGGCAGTCAGACTTATTAGAGTGTCTTGAGTCTGTCCTCTTTATGCAATACCATCAACTAGCTTTTAGGGGACCAGACACGAAGATAGAGTCAACTGGAATCCTCCAATTTAAAGACCCAGAAGTAAATTTGCTGTTGAACAAAATGAACCTAATGCGAGTAAAACAGTCTGGCACCACAAGCGACCACTTAGCAATCTTCAACAAAGCTTAAGACTAAGCACAAAAGCTTGCCCAAGTTCCCAACCCATGGCCCGCAGGCCAAAAGTGGCCCGCCAGGCCTAAAAAATTGCCCTCATCTCTCAAAGAATTAAAAAATCATGAAAAAATTGACAATTTGGACAGGATAGAACACATAATTATTTTATATTACTAATTATTTTATTTTGACGTCTTTAAATAACATAAAACATTATATTTTGATTCAACTGTAACAATTTTATACGCTTTTAGTTAATTAAATTTTGGTCTTGTGTCCCCCCTAATGTCCTTCAACTAAAGAAAAAGTGGCCCTCGTGTTCTCTAACAGGCTAACAGCTAAGAAAAAGCGTCCCCAAAGTAAAAAAAAGGTTGGAACCACTGATCTAGATAATCAATAGGCAAATCACATCATGACCTTCCTTTATTATCACTCATTATCTCCTATTTCCCTCCTTCTGCAGTCCAACAACAACATGAATTCCCAACCCATAGAGGCTCATGAGGTAAGGCCTGCCGCCAGGGAGAAAGGGATTCATAACAGAAATCTTAAATAAAAACTTATGGATACAAGACTTGTCATCAAACCATAATTCTAACTGTAAAAGTAAAAAATTCAGCAAAAAGACAAGTGGACAGCAACAGCATACAAATTTAGCACAAGTTGAATGTCAGATTCACAATAGAACAGTCATTCTCTTCAGATGAAACATGAGCAGACACGGCAATTTGCCAGTGGCAATGGAAGATAGTCTTTAACTACTGCACTGAATTCTCTCCAATAAAGTCAAATATAGATGAAAATGAATAAACTTACATCGGGTTGTATGGCCTTGAACACAGGAATATCCATAACAGTTATCTGACTCTAAAAGGAAACAGCAATGTCCTGACATTAAAGATTAATTATAACACAAAACTGTTGAGCACAAGTCACAAGTGTATCACTATCAGTACAGCTAGCTGACCAACCCTACTACATGCATCTAAATAATGAAGTAAAATAATCTCAAAATAAATCAAACAGCAATTACTGCTTCAGATTTATTATCAAACACACTCATCACTTCCGAAAATTATAAATAATTACCAAGCCTCAAGTGTGAAAGAACATGCTTATATGTCAGAACTAGAGTTTGAAGGAAAATAATTGCAAAACATGATCAAAGTGTTTGTGAAATAAAAAACACACCATGCCACATAAGTACAGAAGGTCAATGAAATTTTTATGCAACATAATGTAAAATCTTCAAAAATTTGCAACAACGAGAGCAATAACAACAATACTATTATATACATACAATACATAAATAAATACAATAATAATACTTTTACAAATAATAATATAACAACTGATGTTCCGGTGTATCACAAAGAACAAGAAGGCATTGCCAACCCTTACAGCAGAATAAAGAAGCAAAACCACTTAGCAAAAAGTTATCATATCACAACACTGGACATATGCAAAACCTGTGGACCAGAAACAGAGCAGCTTTCAAAACCCATATTAAAGTCAACTTCTCTGTGCACAGCATTTCACAAGTTCTGCAAGAAGACCAATGAATTCGTTTAAGAAGCAACTTGCAGTAAAGACAATGTCATTTTGTGTGCCTCCTTGACAAACAAATCTGGATCCATTTACTGACACAATAAATGTATTGACAGGAATCTGGGTCAAATTTAGCTCTGCACAAATAAAAGAACACTGCAAGGAGGTCAGAGATACATAGGTCAATGAGATATCACGGCAGACCCAAACGAACAGAGTTAACACACTACAGTAGTGTTAATATCGAACAATAACTGCAGTTGTGCAATTGAAAAAAACTTCCAACAATTTTAACCAGCAGCATCAATTTGAGAAAAACTCTGAAGACACATCTAGGCATACAATACATGGAGCAAAACTTTGCACATTTTTCAGTCTATTCCTTTTTTCTATATAAGCTATTACATTCTAAGTCCCTACGGAGATTTTTCATTTGTCTGACTATATTTACTTTGAATTTATTACAACATTCTGCAAAGAACTTAATAAAATTAGTCCTCCAGTCCTGATAATTTGGAGTCATATGACTGTAGTCACATAATGCAGCAAGACACCTGGAAAAAGTGTCCCTAACAGTGGAGAAGTGTACATAACAGTAGATTATATGCAGAGCAAATATATAACACAAGCAGAAAAGAGGAACACTACTACTGTATATCTGCAAAAACCACAAATTTTACATTGACCATGTACATTTCACACTAATGCATAACTTGCCTTTAAGGTATCACACACACAGTAGCTGAACATGTCTGACTGCCATGCCACATCATCCACTTAATTATAATACAATGCTTGGAAGCATTTATTTAGAGTCTAGATCCACCAAAACTTGCAGCTCTTTATAAGACACTGTGTATTTTTAAGGAGTAATAAAACTGGTCTTTGTGGTAGCAATATCAACCTCAGGAGTCCAAGAACTGGAATGAAATTGGCAATACTCTCAGACAGCAGATGAACCCAATGCCAAAACCAAATCAATACTTTATCCGGTGTCCGGACAATTCGTCCCCGGACAATTCGTCCCGGACAATTCGTCCCGGACAATTCGTCCCGGACAATTCGGACCCGGACAATTCGTCCCGGACAATTCGGACCCGGACAATTCGGACCGGACAATTCGGACCCGGACAATTCGGACCGTATAGATCAAGTGGTATGCACGGACACAAACTGTCTCACACCCATCCACAGCAAGATTAGGGTTAGTTTTAGGGTTAGGGTCAGTATTAAAATTTAAATAGATGGATAATTAAGGTTAGGGTTAGTTTTAGGGTTAGGTCCGAATTGTCCGGGTCCGAATTGTCCGGTCCGAATTGTCCGGGTCCGAATTGTCCGGTCCGAATTGTCCGGGTCCGAATTGTCCGGGACGAATTGTCCGGGACGAATTGTCCGGGACAAATTGTCCGGGGACGAATTGTCCGGGAACCCTTTATCCAGAACATGGCAGCTGAAAGCATCTGCTCCTATACAATTGTGCTAAACCTAGGTTCCAGCAACAAGCCAGGATCTGATGAATGGAAAGTTTGGGAGCGTGATATACCGAACTAGAAATGAACTAAAGATCTATATTCTTGGCCTCAAATATATGGTATGCACTCGTAAACTGAATAGTGCCATTCATCTGGAATAAAGTGCACAAAGGTAACCTGGTGCATTTGCTGAAGAAGCAGAACATGCAACTTTCGCCTTTCCGATTATAGTACATACATGGAAAACTATGTATACAGAGATCATGCTATTAAAATTAATGGGTATGAGATGTACACTTGTACAGTGCAGAAGACAAGAGAATAACAACATAGAAAATACAGATGGACCATAAAAACCAAAAGATTAACACAACCTTGTAGTACAGACGCAGTGTTTACATAGAACAGCCAGCAGCCTATATACACCATGTGGCTAGCAGCACAAGCTGCACATGTGCAACAGTAAAAGGTCTAAATGATCATCAGTCAGATTGAGACCTTGGGAAAGCTATCCGTAACCTTTGCTGGAATTATTCCCAGCACTACTCCGGCTGCATCTCTGTACTTTTCCAGCGACGACGTCCATCCATTTATCAGGCATTGACGTCTGCCAATTCCAGATATCAACAGGTTATTCCAGCCATCGTGCTTCTTGCCATCCCACCAACAACTAGGACAGATGCTCCTGGCATTTTCAATCTTTTATTTCCATTCATCATCTTAAACAACTTGGCAGGATTTACGCCAAACTAGCGTAAAAGTAATTCCTCTAAGATCACTGACCAATGTGTGCTCAAAATTAATTCTGTGAGTAATTCCCAATCAAAGTGAATGTCTTCTTGCCTAAACACCGAGTGTTTGGATAGCAAAACATGAGTGTTAAATACAATCCTTGAACTGATGCACAACTTCAATAAATGGACTGAAAGAACCCCTCTAAACTGGTTATTCAAAGCCACCATATGTATCTATTACGGCAATTAAAGAAATACAAATGTACACAAAAAACACTAATCAATATTATTATTGATGTCATCAGTAATTTAACAAACACTTTAACCGAAGACAAGCACTTAAATAAGATCAACAACGTCTTCAATAAATCACTTTGAAGAGTTTTCTGTCCAACTAACACATGTCCAATTAAGACCAACTATTGAGTGCTTTGCAGCTCGCTCAATTTCTGTCAGCATTCAGCAAACATCGCTTAACTTACAAGCATGCATTAAACAAGCGATTGGGGACAGAAAACAGTCACTGGTCCATGAATATTTATTGAAAACTCATTTAAAGACGTTCACATAAATACTTCAAGTGACTCAACAAAATCGCCACAAGAAACCCTTCCAGACCATTACATCCATATTCTACATTTTACAAAGACACATGCAAACAAGAATGGAACAATTGCTGCAGCAACCCACACACACAACAATACATCACACGATGCATAGATAGAACAGTACGCAGGGATCATGTTCAGCAAAGTCAGTCTTGAAGACGTTCAACAACAAAAATGCTCAAGAAAACAACACATCATCCTGCCCATCATCACAATATTATCACATGCCAATCATCACACAAACCCACACCAACACCCATACCAAAACACACACACACACACACGCACCAACCACACATACCCATACACACATACACGCACACACACACACCCACCCATATACACCCATATACACACACACTCATACACATACACACATACACCTGTATACACGCACCCATACACCCACATAAATAAACACACCCATACACACGCATGCACACACACACCCCTGTATACACGCACCCATACACATACACACATACATCCATACACACACCCATGCACATGCACACCCATACACACCCCTGTATACACACACCCATACACACTACATCCATACACACACCCATACACATATACATACACAAACACATCCATACACACACACACACACACATGCACACACACACATCTGGAAGAGAAGCGTTGACTCACAGCGAAATCTTCTGGAGCAACGCGCAGAACGTCAAAGACGACGGCGTCGAAGCTCTTCATATGCGGCAGCGATTGATGCCTTCGACTGTCAAGCGAATCCTGACTTCCTCCTCCTCCGCCTCCTCCTCCACCGTCCTTCAGTTCCTGAACAGAAGAATACGTCCAGCTGCTCATCATCTCAACCACAATATCCACGCAATCAATACAACAACTACAACCGCAGCAGCAACGACTCTTCAGACGCATGCCACACACACGACAACGAAGACAACGACGACGACAACCGGCACGAACAACGCAATCGGGAAACTACGCTTTCTCACCGACCATGCAAAATCATCCACAGAGAACGTCGGCAACACATGGTCAGAAACGTTTCTTAACTTCTAGTAACCTATAGCTCTCTGTCAGTGTTCGTCTGATTCACTGAGTGTGGTGCTGCTGAGACTGGTACGGGCGGGCGACGAAAGCCTACAGCTGATGATGATTCCGGGCTTCAGAGGCTGAGCGCTCAACTTCCTAATCATCGACTTTCATTGGATGCTGCAGATAATATAGCATCTTATCAGCTGCGGTTTAAATTTCCATCACCAGCAGCAGCAGCAGCTTATGAGGAAAATGCTGCACATCTCACAGCCAGGGAAAAACCCATGCTCATTGATCGTCTATTTCTGTTTGAGATGCGGATGAAGATTAGTTTTCACAAATCCCTAAAATTTCTATTCAATCCAAAATAGCTTGCTATACTAATCGATTCTAGGAGAGTCTTCTGCTCAGTCCAGTGAACTTCTTGCAGATGAGTTGTAAGAAGAAGAAGAATCAGAATAAGTAGAGACAGACTGTGAGAAGACCTTAAACCCCTTAACAGCGACTGGCCAGCTAATGTAAATAACCTACAGTTTAAAGGTTAATGTACAGACAAATTGCCCCACACAGAACGACAACAGCAAGAAGTTCATGAAACTTAGGTTTCTGTGCATCACTATAGAATGACTGTTTGGGAACAAATAAAAGCAAGTCACAGGTCTATATATCAGACCCATAGATCTGCCAACTTAAAACAAGCATAAATGCAAACTGGATGTATCCAGTGCTGATGCTATGTCTACAAAACACCCATTAACACCAATTTTCTGTCTCTGGACAATATTTTCTATCACCTGAGAGATCGCATCCACCTTGGGTAAAAAATAATAACAAAAATAATATTGGCACTGGCATAACGTGAAATTGGGTATGGGTAATTGTGGTTTTATTATTACTGCATTTATTACTACACAGGCATTTCGGTTTCATGGCCTTGACATGTTGAGCAGTCACTGACTTGCTCAGTCATCTGGATAGGGATGCACTTAACGGAAAACTTGTTATTTTGCCTCCCTACCGTAATTCTCACCATTGGAGTGACAGCTGATCGTTGTGTAGGTGTCAGGCTGCTGCTCTAACCAGATGGTCCAGCAACAGCAAAAGTCCTTGAACCATATTGCCTGGACTCTCACTCGAAGGACCGTTCATTCATTCGTTCAATGCAAAAACTTATATAGGCTACAAGCCCAATGGCCCATCCATACGTTACTGGCCCATCCCATCCATACCTTACTGGCCCATCCATACGTTACGTATGCAGAAAAATCGTGTTTTTGACCTTCCTCCCCTCCTCCCTGTTGTAACTCATACATTTTGTGGAACCTCCCCATGTGTACGTACAAATAAGCTTCTCTACCTCCCATTACAAAAGCTAAAGTCGCCTATGAAACATTTATTTTACCTAGAGGCTACTATTTATTTTTGTCGAACATCATATTTTCTAGCTAAAATTTGTCAACCTTTATTACTTACTGTATAAATGTGAACAGAATTTAATTAGAATGTAATAAAATGACAACCAATGACTATAGGATAACACAGAGTTATAAATAGGTAAACGTGGTCGTCAGAATCAGAAATTTATTTTGCATACGTACATTTTGTCAATACCCCTTTCCCCGCCATATAATGCACCCATATGCAAATCACCTAAATCTGATGACCCCTCCAATCCCTCCCTGTGTATGTAATGGACAGCCCTTCGCACCAATTCAAAAAGCCTACTCAGAGGCACTCCCAGTCCAGTCGCAACTATAGAGGTCGCTGCAAGTTGCCACATGCAAATTGATGTGGGTCAATGTAAAGTCAACTTAACAGCTCATTAATAATGCATCTCAACATAGAATATTCGGAAAAGAAGAGAGTCAACGGGTTCCTTATGACGAGTTTGCTGGACCCTACAAGTGGTGCACTAGTGTAGTTGAGTGTTAGCCCTTGTACCAAAGATCTAACTGGACCGCCATCTTCAGTGGCCTAAAGAGATAAACGTAGGTATTGTCTTGACCTGCATATCAGTAAATAGTTCACACGCAGGTCCCATTAACCTTACGAGTTTTCATTCATCCATTTCAAAAGTTTACATAGCATCCCTTCGAGATGCCTGCAGACTGAGAGGCGCTCCCAAGCCCAGCCATGATGAAATATAAAGACTTGGTCTATGTGAATATACAGTTTGGCGTTTATCTATGATCTCTTTCACGATAATGTCGCCAACAAGAACCATGTTTCAGCGCTGACATCATTTCGGACAGTTACTGAGAGCATTCCCATGAATGCAACAATAACCGTTAATTTTGTAGGAACATCATCAAATAAAATCTGATCACTTGACGGTTTCAGTGAACTCCAGTTTCATGTAGAGGAAGGAAGTCATGCATTCATGTCCAACCCAGGATAACAATTGTCTAATAATAATCATTTGTATAAAATAATATCATAATGAAATCAAGTTTTTCTGCGACTTTGTTTCATTCCTTGTTTTATTCCTTGTTTCAGGTCTCAGGGAATCATTTCTATCTTGGGAAAAAAAAGAAATGAGCAAAACAATCATTTGCCCGCATACGTCCCTCCCTATAGAATGGACTCCCCATCCCAATCAGTTCGCTGTCAAACTCTCTGGTAGCATTTCAACGTCTTTATCTCGTCTCAAAACCTGCCTTTTCACTCGGGGCTGCACGCACTGGGAGCGCTTCTGAAGGGCTTTTGCTGTGAGAAGTGCTTTATAGATGATCATATGTAATACAATACAATACAAACTACACCCATGTGTCCCATGCACATGCACAAAAACTCAATTGTAATGCCCTCTCCACAGACAAAAGAGTGATGATAACTTCAAGAAGTCACACACGATCAAATGTTGGGAAGCTAGCAGGGATGGGCAAATTACAGGGCAGCATGTAATTGAATTACAAATTACCAATTACTGAAGAAAATGTAATTGAATTACAAATTACAAATTACTTTTGACTCAGAGCCTCAAATTACAAATTACAAATTACGTAATTTCAATTACATCAATTACAAATTACTTTGGGGCTTAAATCATTGGAATAAAAACCTCAGGCAGGAAGTGCATGCCTTTTCCCTTATTTCTATGTGTATCATTATTTATTGTGTAGCTTTCTTTTAGAAGCAGCAGCCGTTCAAACAAGTTAGGACTATCTGATCGTTTGTTATGCCTTGCAATCATGCCTGTAAAACTAAAGAGCCTATATCTATTTACTGGTACAGACAAAGGCAGGGCATCATTAAATTGCATTTAAAGAATGTGCTAGTAGTTGTAGAGCTATGAGGCATTATTAGTTCTCTTTTCTGTCATATTCCATATGCTGCAAGATTTATAAATCGTTTTTTTGTTTCTGCTAGTCGACTTAATTTAGGGTCACTATAACTCGCTGCACATTAAAACCATTAAATTCTTCATCTTCCTCTTCTTCTTTATGACCACTAGATGCTCAGTATTTTGTTCGCTACCTATGGTAGCCTATATTAAGATGTTGTTATTAGCAACTCATGTAGGCCTATTCTTTTAGTTTGGACTGCAAACTGTGCAGGTAGCCACATAACTTAAAATACGGATGATTCACTGTTGCAAGGATCGCATGATTCATCAAAGAATTTCAATATAGGCCATTCAAAGTAATTTGATTTTGCAGATTGTAATTGAAATTACAAATTACAGGAAGAAATGTAATTGAATTACAAATTACAAATTACTTTGATGCAGAGCATCAAATTACAAATTACCAATTACAATTGTAATTTAAATTACGTAATTTCAATTACTCAATTAAATTACTGCCCATCCCTGGAAGCTAGTATGTATACTAGCTTCCCAACATTTGATCTTGAAGTGAAATCAAATCATTATCTTAAACATTGTTGAGGTTTTATAAAAGCCATTCAAATACAGGTTAAAATTCACAGTTAATAAACAAAAACAAAATGTGCTTTGCAAGCTGATAACACAAGAGCAGAAATGAAAGTCATGCGTATACAAAGACAGCTACATCGTCCCGCTATGTTCTGCTTTAAGTGGACATTAAACTCTGCATTAAGTTAAAAAAAATAGATTTTTATAGCCGTAAATCAGAGTTGGTAAATAAGTTCACGCCCACACTGAAGCACAGTTAACAGCCACCCCCACAGTGCACTCAATTTCGTAGAAAAATCAAACAAATCTGTTTTCAGTCAAAGGAGTCACGATTTTTATGCGTAAATCAGGACTGGCAAATCAGAACATACACTATGGGATACCAATCACACCCCGAACTTTACTCTCTTTGGAAGGCATAAAATAATATGTTTTAAGCAAAAGAAACTTAGTCTTTCATAATTGTGCACAAAACTATAAAAGACTTTGCAAGAATATTGTCACAAAATGAAAAACTGCTCGAAAAAAATCAACATAAAGTCAAATGGCAATCCAAAGTCATTGTAATTCATTTATTCCATTAAATACAAAGGTGCACTATACAATCAAAGCTGGTTTTTTGCTGCTTACTGTAATTTTTATCTAAATTTTAATGGCCGTAATGTTTCAAGTTTTAAAGTTTTAACATGTTATTTAAAGTTCTATTTTTTTATACTCAACAATATTTAAGATATTGGTAAGATATAATTTGATCATTGGTAAGCCAGTATGTGAATGAATGTGCATGGGGGACAGTGTGCAGTCTTTTTTCAAATCTTTGCAACCCAGGATCAAAATTATTCCCTGAGACTTGAAATAAAAAGTAAATCAAGTCACAGTCGTCAGCAGCATTGATAGTTGACTGAAGTCTGAGTAAAATCCTATATCTCAAAGGCTTTACGTTGGATGTACATGTATATAGCAGTAGAGAAGGTGATTAAGCAAATCATTGAATCTACATGACCACAGTTACTGAACTGCAATTAGCAAGTGGCTGGACACATTAAATGAAGTCTTTACTGCGAAAGAGTTTACAGAGGAAAGATCTCCTGAGTCATTTCTACTCTGTTGCTCTTGACCTATAGATACAGGTCTTAGAATGAGGAATCTATGTCAAGATAAACTGTCCAAGAACTGCAATTTAACAAGTAATACTTGTACGCAAATACATCATATAAACAATTGTCACTGTCGCACGAATAACGAAACATACCACATGAATGATAATGAGATACAGAAAATAACAATTCCTCACAAGCGTAATGGCAAAAGACAATACCATTCATTTAATAATATAATAAGAACAATGATGATTTCTATGGAGCCTTAACACAACTTGGGTGCCAATTATACAGGCCTCCAGAGGGGTGAATAAATCAAAACAGTTCTACCTACTTGCAGAGACGAATGTACATACACACACAAACAGGCAGCAGGACAGGACTAGTCGAGACACTTGACACTTGGCTAATGAATACAGAGGCCTAGAGAGTCATGTGAATGCAGTTTCTGATGGCCATCTGACAATGAGGACTGTGCCGCGACACAACACATGATATTATTGTGACCTTTACATGTATAGTGCAGTAATCTGCAGTTCCTGTACCCTAAGACACCCTATCCTGTTCAGGAAGACCGAGAAGAGGTCAATGGGAAGGGGTCAATGGGAAGAGGAAGCGGAAGAGGATGTCCGTTGATACAGTGGCCCAAAACAAACTTCATCCACCCCAAAAGTACAAGATCTGGGCATCCGATGGAAAGACCCGAATGAAAACTACGTTTAATACGACGCAAGGGTAAATCTTCCTAGCGAGGAGAGGAGAGAAGTGCGTGTAAAGAAGCCACCAATTACCTCGTAATAATGATGCCAACCGGATCTAAGTTACTAATAGCTCGACAATCATATGATGATTAATTTTCATTACGTATACACGGCCATTGCGTACTCAGTTCCCAGCTTCAAATTTAGTCAGTTTTGCAACACATCAAAGAGGTCAAAAGAGGTAGGCCTGTGTTGCAAGGAGTGGGAGGACACCTAGCCTACTCAAACATCGTAACCAGATGGGAAATACATTGACGTATAATTATATCAAAGATATATATTGGTGACAAAATTAGGTGCAAAGTTAGTCAGTTATTTGGAATAATTTTACCACTGTGCTGAAACCTTCCTTTGGGGACAATAATCAAGGACTCTGATAAGGTAGTGTTTTCAAAGCTGAACTAAATTCTGGGTTAATGTTTCTGACCAATTCAGATAAGAATTGATGCAATAACAAAATATAAAAATCAACGGCCTAGTATACCTAGTACTAGGTACTAGTATACCTATTTCCTAAGCCACAGAACCAACGACGTAGAGCAAAAAGCTAGAAAGTTTGGACATTAATCGTTTCCTCACCAATAAAAAGCACTTCACTTGACACTATTCCTACCACTCTTCTGAAATCGTGCTTTGATGTCATCTAGATCCAACCATAACTTCAACCATTAACATCTCATTGAATGAAGGATCATTTCCATCCAGCTCTGCTCATCCAACGCTTCATCCTCAACTAAAAGAAACCTTCTCGTGGTGCTGGTGACCTTGCCACCCACATATATGTAAATAAAAGTCAATCTTAACTTTGAATCTTTTAATTAAAATTTTTGAAATCGTTGGCTTTGATTCATATGCAATTTCATCTATCATCCACCTTGCTAGTGTCCTTCTTTCAATCTGTATATATATTTTTATTTATTATTTATTTATTTATTTATTTTATTTCAAGTATTTATATAGCGCCTCTTCAAGAAACCTACTCAGAGGCGCTCTCTGCGCTAACTAGCCGAAATGATGTTAAGTGTCATAACAACAAGAAAATTCCATCAATTGGCAAAATAAGTCACAGTGAGCCGGAAACAGTCATCAGTGGCGATCCCTCGCAGACACGTAGAATCATCCAACGGAATCCCGTCAACAGCTTTCAGATGGTGTGAATGTTCAGAGTCTCTGGTACAGGTTTCGTCAGTAGAGTAGAGTAGAGCGGCGACAGATGACAGGGCTCGCAAACACGAAACGCTGACAAAACTGAAGCTCCTCGCTGGTTGAAGATGATGCGCGCGTCCGGCCAATCGTCGGGCACAAGGTTTGCACGGTAGAAGGCATTTGTCGCATGTCGGTCGGTAGTTTTGAACGCCACCAGAGACAACATCCGATCGAGTTAACTCCACTGACCTGCGTGAACCGTCCTTCGGCGAGATGTAAACAGCAGACAACAGCGGTGAAGTCGCACGGTCTTGATGGTTGAGCTCGACCGTGTGCATCAAGAGGCGTCTAACGTCAACACGTGGGCGACACAAGACGACTTGCGAACAAAATCCCTTCCAACGCAAAATCCTTGACGAACCCGACAAATAGGTTCGGTACACGAACCTAGAACCAGTAAACTCGAACGTGTGTGAAATCACTGCGCGAATTCTGCATAAAGTTAAAATAATCCACCGAAATGACGGAGTGGTCTAATAAACAACCAATATGGCCGCTGACCTGCGCACAACCGAATCGCTCAACCAAATCCACACCTTTTTGCCACTTACATTGACATAACTAACTACTCCTCACACAAGAATAGGGTGACAGCATGTTTTCATGACTTGTCTGCTGTTTTCGATACTATAAATCATTCAATCCTTTTGCATCACTTTCAGCAATAGTTTGGAATTGTGGTCCCGCACTAAATTAGTTAACTACATACCATGCAATCGGAAAGTATAACAGGCAATTAATCATCCAAAGCATTACTGACATGTATGCAGCTTCCTTCATGGCTTGGCATTTGGACATCTTCAGTTTACAATCTACACAATCATTCTTTCATTCATTGCGGAGATTTCATACAATTGCATTGGTTGCACATACTTTGCATTCAGTTAGTGAGATATCATTTATGTGCAGGTGATATTTAAATTTGCATTTCGTTTGACAGTTTCTCTTGCCATCCACTTGTGCAGATGTGATTTCAGAAAACGTACTTAGTTTATAGCTAAGTTCACTAGGGGTACAAGACAAGCCGAAATGAAAAACCAAACATCTAATCGCAATCGTATACTCGAAACATCTACAGCGCCCACAAAAGCTACGTTGTGGGAACCAGTTTATTCACATCACAGGCATTCAATGAAAACAAAGTCGATAGGCGTGGGGTTCAAGATCTGGAAGGTCAGGCAGGCAGTTAGTCAGACGGTTAACATGGTGGATGATGTTCAGAGTTGAAATGGCGTGGGTGGAAGTGGAAGAATCAGGATAGGATGATCTGTGAAAAAGCAATGCTTTCAGTTTCGAGAGTTGTGCAGATAGAGCGAGATAGGTGGAGTTTTGATGAGTTGTGTGTGATGGGTCAGATGTTTGTTGTAGTGCTGGTGGAAGTTTGTTCCAAAGAGGCGGAATAGCAATGGCCGCAGAGATATTTGTTATGGAGGAGGATGAGGAGCGCGTTAAACGAAGCGGCAGGATTGTGAATGACTGATGGAGATGGGACGACTGGAATGACTGAAGTGTTTTGTAGGTGAGAGATCCACCTTTGTATTCTATTCATTCAGGTATTTTGAGTCAGTCAGAGATTTGAACTGCCAAGAACTACAGCATGCAAACCACCAGCTTGCCATGCACAACTGGGCTACTATTATGCCTTCTGGTACTACTGGCACTTATACTCATTCTCCTTTTGTTATCTTAGTAAATTATCGGTGTTCTTTATATATATATATATATATATATATATATATATATATATAAATAAAAAATAAATGTATGTATTTATAGGTATGTAACAGGACACTTAATAGGGTGCATGTTACGCAACTTCTTGGGAAGTGCATTCATTGTGAAAATGAAATACAATCAAAATCTTAACCAGAAATGATTTGCGAAAAGAAAAAAGTAACCCGATACTTGCATCTAACTTACATAATTCTTATTATTTTTTTATACGCTTATTATGAGATAATGTACTATGAACTTTACATTGATGTGTCTCTGCTACAAAGTGACAAACTGCTGTGTCATTGTCACCAGCAAAATACACAATGATACAAAAATACAGAGCCTGCAAGCCAAAGTCCTATAAATTATCTGGCTCTGTGTTCTACTGCAACCGTAACGAAACTTGCATCACATGGTGTACGTAGGTGAGCACAAGGTCATTACAAAGCGCCTGTGAGGAACCTTTCCATACTGCTGTTTCTGAATGCTCTACGTCTCTGATAACTACTGATGAGATGTGTGTATTAAATGAGAAACTACATTATTATTACTATTTATTGTTAGGCAATGGCATTTATTCTACCTAGTTGTATTGAATGGTATCTGAGAATTTAAAATATGCATCTTAGAGTAATAGTTATTTAGAGGTGCTCTCAATTACCAAGCATCAAATGGATGGTGCTGACTTATTGTGTGTGGAAGACTTGCTTTAAAAGAACCACAAAACAGAAACCATTTCAGAGTATGCTCAAACCCATACTTGCTGCATTACAAGATGATCACTCTAACCAACTGGATACCAATGCTATACTTGACCTTACCTTAATTAACTGCTGTGCGGTTGTGCTAAATGCCCTTTAAAGAATCTACCAGATGATTAGCAATTTGAAATGAAGTGTAGCTATTTAGAATGCTCAAGAATGCTCAATTAGCAGTGACTATGCCATTCAACCTGAGCAAGTAATGCCTTAGGATGAAATAGATACTCTAAGGTCAGTACATGATTAATATATTCAGACAGGATCATTATCATTAGGATAACGGCAGATGAGATGAATACAATAAACTGAATAATGAAGCACAGGGTTCATCCAGAGGATTGACACCATATAAAGGATCACTGAACCCACCCAAGGGGCAAATAACTTGAAGGCAAAAAGAAGAAGAATACCTAAGGCGTAGAAGACCTCTAGACCTGTGTTTACTACACAAATAACTATGGTAAATAGCTGCCATAGTAAGCAGGCTTCTTCAGGAACATAACAAGATACAAAACTGTCCATAATGGCTCAACAGGAATGTTTTCTTCTGCAAACAACAAACTACCTACTAGATGCAAAACAACAGCTGATCACAAACTGTTCAGTCAGGACCACCAACTGCCAAAGAACTTGAAAAAAGACATCCCATTCTCGCTTTCCATAATGGAACAGCCATGTGCGCAGGGCTCAAAGTGTGATTGAACGATCATGGACAGCATCTACGCACGCACTTATTTTCAATCTGAACGCTGTGTTAGGCCTGCACAGCTTGGAAAGTTAAGGGGTGTTCAGGCACTTCGATTTTACACTTTAAGCACTGCACGTGTGTGAATTAAATAAATTCCTGACTTGTGAATTTGTCAACTTCAATAAGCGTCTCCTAAATATAATCCAGAGCTTGTAAAATAATGCGCCAAGCCTAATTCTTAACTCATGTACAGCGTCAAACTTCCATTATGCATAATACTGGACTTGTAGAGCAGTGCTAAGCTTGCGTATAACTCTGTCAATCACACGTTAGCAGTGATTAATATAATTTACACAATTATAATTATGCAACCATGTAACACTGTAAACTTTCCAGTGCTGTGATAATTCCCGAATTAAACAGTAGACACGCCTAATTCCAAACTCATAAGACACTGTTAACCTTAGACTCTGTCTAGGGGTAACGCTGGACTCATATAACAGTTCTAAATTTACATCTGTTCTATCACATTAATCCTGTTTTACCTTGCATCAATGTTGGACCAGTACAGCAGCCACATATAACTCAAACTACAAAAACAAACTAATTTTCACCAGCCTTCACAATGTTTATGATCATATGAAGTTAATTTCTCAAATGGTGATTGCTATCAGTAGATCACCAAATTGACACTAGGTGGCACACTAAACATCACTTTTTCTTCGTTTTTTCCCTTTCTCTATTTTTTTTAAAGAATTCTGGCCTTGTGGGTATTTACACCCAGACCTTGTGGTCCTGAGTGTGTGAGAGATCTTGCTAAGTCTTGACTCTTGCCAACTCTGAATCTGACTGCAACAACCTAAGAGCAGTCATCCAGGACTTGCTACACAACTACCCACAATACAATTCAACCTTGACTTCCAGCATATAATCATATATATATATAAATTATATATCATACATATATATATATATATATATATATATATATATATATATATATATATTCTGTGCTGAGCACAGACAGAGAAAAAAACTTTTGTGTATGCAGGAGAGAATGTTTATGCTGGGAGAGATCACCTCTTGGTCCTCCGCCATTGAACGTAAAATCTGCATTTGCTCATTCATGTATACATGTACAGATACTTACGTATACATGTACAGATACTTATGTATGCATGTACAGATACTTATGTATGCATGTACATATACTTATGTATGTATGGAATTTGTATGCACTATGCATGTATGCATTTGTGTATGCTTGCATGCATGCATGCATATTCATGTGTATGTGCGTGTGCAAGCAGTATGCGCGTATGTATGCATGCATATAGTACTATGTACAATGAGTATTTTTAATTTATGTATGTACATATGTACATATGCATTATGCATGAATGAAGACAAGTAGTGCAACACTTTTTAAGTACCCAGATGAAAAGCACTGAACAAGGGCCAGCATACTGCCTTTCACCCAGCATACTGCCATTCATCAATGTACTGCCATTTCCCCAACAGTACTGCCATTTCCCCAACAGTACTGATATTCATCAATGTACTGCCATTCACCAAACATATTGCCATTCACCCAGCATACTGCCATTCACCAAACATACTGTCATTCACCAAACATTGCTCTATTGTTGTACCATAAACATAGTATGAGCAACTCACACACACACACAACTCATCGTCTACTGATAACAATTTTCTGAATGAAATCTTCCGATGAACAGATAACTGATATCATTGATGTACGATTTCTCTTTTAAAAGTGACTACTTCAATTAATTACTAATATATTAGTGTGTGTTACATTGTGAGTGTTAGAACAGTGGTGTTATAGATGTCTGAAGGTTAAACAGCAGATTCAGGCAGTTTACAAACAGCCCTAAAATGAATGGGATTCGAAATTCATTCATAGCAAAAACCTTCTCGCTCTATTACCCATTATGCTGCAGAAGCGTCATTCAGGAAGGAATTTCATACCTTTGTGACATTCTTTAAAGGTGTTATGAAAAGGGGTAAGATACACAATAATTACACATGTGCACGTATGTATGCAACTATGCATGCAAATACGTATAACTTGAGCAATACATATACATACACCAGTTACAAGCCAATGGATGAACTTATAATAAGCCTAATTTAATTTCAATTTAATTTAATTTAAGCCTCATTTAATTTCAATTTAATTTAAGCCTCATTTAATTTAAATATAATGTAAGCCTCATTTAATTTCAATTTAATTTAAGCCTCATTTAATTTCAATTTAATTTAAGTCTCGTTTAATTTCGTAGTATGATTACAATCCATAACAAACAGATGATCACAAGTTATTATAGTCCTATGAGCCGAATTTAACTGTTCGTAGCCATGCAAGATTCCCATCATGTCCTACTGCTCTATTTAACAATGCCATCTGCTGAATGGAAAGTTGAGTGAACCTTTTTAGAAGGGTAGCGGGAGGCGATCGTGCATATCCTTGCACTCTTCATTACAGAGTGTGTTTACCATTGCTGTAAAAAAAACTTCTCTTACTAACAGTCAAAATGCATCACAACTTATTTCTGAATTGATGATATCAATCTGCTAATAATTAATTGAAATATACACAGGCAGCAGATCCCAGCAAGTGTCACTGGTCCACAATTTAAATACAGGGCAATAGCCTTCCAACAAAAGATCAGCAACCCACCTACTGAGCAAGTCATAAAAGCTCCATTTGATTTGAATACAATTGTACTTTCTTCCTAAATGATAATAAAAGACTTTGTAATATTGCAGAAGAAGCACTGACGCACTTGAAAGTAGACCGTTGTAGAAGCAGAGCCATTAATGGCAACATACAATGAAATTGTATGTCTTTATCACTGTGCGGTGCCTTTGCGAGTTACATAAAATGCACCAAATTAAGTTTCTTGTTATAAATATATCAATGTTAGCTCGAGTCTAAGGAGACATCTCGCAAGGTCCCAAATTCATTTTAGTCGTTTAATAAGAGCGATATTTACAGCACTTAACTAAATACAGAGTCCTTTAAATACCTTGACAGTACTGTAGGCATACGACAGCAAAACAGAACCGAACCAACGATGAATACGAACTGAACTCCTGATAAGCCAAACGACGGCTTCTGAACGTCAAAGAGTGAAAATGTTCCAGGACCCACCAACAGGGCAACCGTCTCCGGAACAACATCAAACGAGTCTCACCAATGAGGCGACCAAGACTCGACCAGTCCAACCAAAGAGGCGAAGAAGACACCAAGAGTCAGACTCAGACTCAACTCTCTATCGTCCAACCTTTCCACGATAGCTCGTGATAACTCACGCGACTTGTGGCGCCAACTCGCCACACCTTTCCCTCTCACGTGTAAGACCCAAGGACCGTGTCCAGGTCTACACCTGAGATCGTCACATAAGCCATAGGTTAGGTGAGCATGTGAGTGAATGCTCGTTACGCTACGAGCGCACACGTAACAACATAAATAAATGTTCTATTGATAAAAGAGGTTTGTTTCTCTGTACATTATGGACCATCAAGTATGACCTTAAACACTTTTGGTTAAGTGCATTCAACTGCAGCTGATATATGAAAGCCTGTAAAATGCCATGTCTGCAATAATTAAAAAATAATAAAATGAGGAGTTACTGTCTGCACTAAAACTCTCCCTCATATAATTCTCAAGAAGTTCTCAGGAAATCTTCCAAACTTCCAACACGGCAATTAACAGTAGACCTCAAATGCAAGAGCACTCGATATGAATGGTTGTCAATAAGAAATGCAAAAGCAATCTATGTGTAGTCGTTCCATGTAAATACAAAAGCATTCTAAAAATCCATTCTATATATGTGATTGTCCCATGGGCTTGCGCTTTTACTCAGTTAATCCTGTCTTCACAGATGCTTATAATATATGTAAACAGGCATTTCTTTTAGCATAATTTCCATTACAATAAAAAAACCTGCACAACAAGCTTTTTATCCAATCATCACATGATGTTGGCAGGTAGAAAGCATTCCAACCCAGACATACCACAATTCTGCATTAAAAAATATAAAAGTAGCGCTAAGAGGGAAGTAGACAAAATGTTCATTTCCATCTGACAGATTTCAAGACATTCGGCCAGCAAATAATAAATCCAAAAAAGAGGCAATCATGCGCCACTACTGAAGTCTGTTGAACCAATTAGAACCTTGATGCTCACCTCACAGCTTATACTAACAAACAAACTTGGTGAACATACACAACTGCGAGCAAACATGAGTAAGATTGTTGCATGGTACCTTAACAGCTGAGCCAATGTGAAGCTCAGGTGACTGGATCCTGAAGTCTCTCAGACCCAAAAGGCAAATCCCCTGAACCACCCCCCCAAGAATTGTGCTATAGCTTACTTTTTGTAGCAGAAACTTTGCAATGATATGTAAACCTGACTTGTTTAATTTGGCTACAAAATAAACCATTTTGATTGATTGATTGATACTCCAGACTACTAACTAACTGGCTGGGAAGATAGAGAGTTGAAGACACCTAGGACTGACTCCAGACTCCAACAACTGACTGGTAAGATGAAGACCTACCATACTGGAAGCAGACGAAGGCTCCGGATCGGATCCGAGTTCAGTGGATAGAGTAAGGCCATGAATGACAGCCTCGTTCACCAGACCACCATCCATCCTCGCAAATGGCATTGGTTTCTGAAATGTCAGCAAAATAACTCTAACAGATAAAAACAACAGTATTTGAAGTAATTAACCCAAATAGGCAACAATACAGGTAGGTTTTACAAAGTAACACAGCTGCACAGATCTGTGTCCAAATGCGTCGGGCGCGGTGGTATAGTGGTGGTGTCGTTGCCTTGAAGCCGGAAGGTTCGAAGTTCGAATCCACCTCAAGTCGCCGCGTAGGGACCTTGGGCAAGTCCTTCACTCGCAATTGCTCAGTGCTTCGGCGTGAAACTCCGATGCAGTGTCCACTCTGTAGACGGGAGTGCCTCTGAGTAGCGAGCTTGAAGGGGTGCTATAACAAGTGCACATACAAGCAAACAAAAACAAACATTTGTCTGCTAGTTACTAATGCTATATCACCACTCATCATGAAGTACTGATTGAATACTTTGACAATGTTGTAATTTAGCTGTCTTGTACCTTGAACATGTAGTAAGATAAAAAAAATAGTAAAGTAATAAAATTAAGACATACAGGTTTAACCCAAAATCAAGTACACATAAAATTCAAAAGTGGCTGAGATGAATTAGGAAGCAGCAACTTCCTGCATCACTTCCTGTTCAACATCTCTCCAGCATCTGATAAAGTTGAACTTTTCACAGGTCAGCCCACACACACATCATGATGCTGATCAACCGAATGGTAATTAGAAGACCATATCTATTTTACAGTACTTAATTACTAGATTCATTAACCAGTTGGCATTAAACTTGTTTAACGAATACCATTACCCAATTTCTTATTCATTCATTCAAGAATTTATATAGCGCTTCTTCAAGGGGACTACTCCCGACTATAGGACGGTAAAAAGGACAGTTTTGAATTTAATAAAAAATGTTTCAGTAATAACCCCAGGAAGTAGACGTGGCTCCTGTGGGAGCCCATTCCAGACAACTGGGCCGATGACAGAAAAGGCTTATTGGCAAGTACCTACGGCAAAGTTACGCCATACCAATTGATGCGTAATCACGGCTAAGTCATAATATAAATACGTTACATAAAAAGATAGAAAATGACTAACTTTAAATCGCATAATTTGCCAAATAGTTGTATATTTGTATCTCCTTTTTTGTACCTTCTTCTCTCTCACTGACTGTACAAGCCATGTATGAAATTATGTACCACAATCAACGCACCGATTATTATTGCAGACAAGAAGTGTACAATTAAACATCGAAGTCTTTAACAGCAGAAACAAACCACAATGTCTGCATCATCACCATTGCTAAAGTATTCCTCAAGACTGAAACAACTTGAGACACATCGAACAACCATACACGTAGTTAACTAACGTGTACGGTATGTACCGGAAAGTGCATCATACATTAGCGTTTCCTTAAAAGCGCTCTTAACCTTAAAAGTGATCTTCATAATCACTAATATTTTTCTCTACGTCCGCAGTAAACCTTGACCATATTCAAACAGCCGCATGAACATTATGGCATAGACATGACTTGCGTTTCTAATGACGAACACCAATTGATATCCAAAGTCAAAGTCACTAGATGCAATCTGCGTGCAGGAGGTTACGTACCATATTAAATGCAGAGTGGTCCTTTAGGAAATGAACTAGATAGAGTAGGCCAAAATAAATATTTTCCGACTATTACATGCTGACTCTTGACACAACAGCCGACCAGAGCATAATAGGTTGAAGTGATGCACATAATAAATTATGAATTCAAGAATCTCGGCTACCTTGCCCTAGACTCTCTCAGATATGAAAACAAAACAGACAGCTCTAATTAAGACGGACATCACTTGAAAGCATTTGACTAATTAGGATTCACTGATTACAATTTACAAGATCAACAAATCTGCTTGAAAAGCATGAGACTGCGGCACGACACTATAATTATTGTCCCCTTAGAAAACACTGTAATCCTGACACACTTTATATTGTATTGTAAAACATTACAGAGCAGTGTATCTGAATGCAACCAAACATTTACCGGTACGCATCGTTGTGAGGTAGATAAAACTCAGTTGGACTGAACATAAGTGTGAGTCAGTATGTAAGTAAGCATGTAAGTAAGTAAATAGCCTAAATTTGTGTAGCATTCTATGGAGAGGAAGAGCACACACTAAATGGTCAGTGAGCTCTGGTTCTGATCATGTGTATACTGACATTAACATTTTAGAGAAATATCTCATGACAGACACTAAAAGATAAACAGAGTGTACTGCCATACTGTCAAGTAGCAATGCACAACCAATGTGGCCTACACCAAGACACTTGGTGCTGCTTTCCAATGTAAGGCTCGTACAGCGGAAGCATCTGATCTATGAAGCATTGCCAATACAAGACTCTTTGTCAACTCTCGGCTCAGCATCTCTTTGTCTTTTATTAAACAGGTCTCTTTCAGCTCCTTTCGACCCAAAGCTCAAGACTTGGGCGTTTCTTAGTAGGGTCCTCCCTGCTGCAAAATTATGCAAGGTAACGTACATCTAAAGTCTTCTTGTGTCTGAATCACTTCTGAGATCACCTGTATGTCCCACAGCCTAGATTCCTGCATTGGTGATGACTGCTCATGATGAGCATAATATAAATTATTTGAAAACATATCTGCATGGCTAATTTGTGGGAGTTGCCCAGTTTCCATTCTAAGACCAAATCGATCTCGGCCTCATTGCGCAAAAAGCAGCGCAGCTAGCAAGACGTAAACAGGTGGAGTTTGCGCCCGCCCGAAATTCCTCGATTAACGCTGAATTCATAAAGTCACGGGTAAAAACCTACTCACCATCTCTGCTGCCATCAATCAATCTCATAAAACAGTTCCACCCTGTAACCTACAACCTACCTGTAGGTATTTGGAGTCCAAACTCAGAGGCAGTTCAACTGTTGCCTGGATATGAATTGGTTAGATGTCCTCAGTCAGGACTCCCCTTTGTTAGCACTCGGCAACATGTATGTGTGACTGTTCAAGTCAATTAACTCATCGAAATGAATAAACAATTAAGCATGTCTATTTGGATAGACGAAGATCACATGAGTATTACTGCAGTAAGGTCACACTAAAGTCAGAAATTAGCATAATTGCACTAATGAGTAGTTTCACTTTATAATTGCTAATCTGAGGCAGTGTGGTAGTACTGAATGTTCCCATGTACAATTTGTGCATGTACGCAACTGGGCACCTTTCCAACAGGGGTCAAAAGCCAAACATCACCATACAGCAACAGGCTGCATCAGTAGGCAAAGTTGTCCTTATTTAAGGTCTATAGGTGGTTTAATAATTATGTAGTCTGCCAATGCCAGTCTCAAGCCTGGATAAGGGAGGAGGGCAACAACAATCATCTTCAATATGGCAGTGTCTTTAAACACCAACAAGCCAATAATTTACATACATGTATGTCAATTTTACCTGATACAATACAATTGCAAACCCAGGGCAAGAAATAGTGAAACTGACAGGAAATTAGCCATCAAAACTCCTGCCTACTTTAATCATGGGTGTAGTAATCTTCCCCATCCAGAAATGAACAGAGTTTGCAATGTCCACAGATGAAAATTCTTTAGACTGCACCCAGCAAAAGTCAAACACAAACAGAATTGTGGTCAAGTTTCTCAAGATGTTTCTTCAACAGAAGCACTGAGTTCTTCTCATCACAAGTCAAGTGAGTCCATCTGACTCGATGATCAATGATCTGTGTCCAGTGTATACAAACTATACATGCGCATGCACAGCCTTTACCTTGCAGGTCCCAGATAAGAGAACTACGTGCGACCGTGCACAGTGCATAGTCCTTAGAGGACAACATGACAATCTGAGTTCAACTGGCAATTAAGAGATTCTAACAAGATTTGACCCTTCAAGATCATCCGTCAATGAGGCTCTCATGCAGTTCAACATCTCCATGTGTTTATGCTCATCCCTGTTGCATGGGAATGTTCCTTGCATGGTCACGAATTGGTCACATACTGACAGACGATTCTTTGCAGAGAACTAACCAGAGAAAGATCTATAAAGGAGGGAAAAAGAATGAAAGGATACCAAGATGGACTGCAGGATGATGGTGGGTGGATAAACTGAAGGATTAAACCCTGCATCAAGAGGAGAGGTGCCATTGCACGTTTAATCCTGCCGAATGGCATAGAACTTGAAGAAGGTTAAGCATTCAAGACTTCTCATACAAAAGTATCCAAGTACTTCTTCCATGATTTCTTAATGACACCGTACAGTGCAATTTGCTGGTATTGTGCCAGTGTAAAACTACCAAGAAAGTCACTTTAATTTCACAAGACCCATACTTTACACATAGCTGGCCACCAGTTTACAACACTGCAAGTGGGTCCAATGAATGTGATTGTCTGAGCTGAATTCCCATAATATATCCTACTGTATTTGACCTTTTACAACATTTCTGCCTACAATGCTGTAAAGCAGCATTTCACAAAGTGACTTCCACAAAGTTGTAAACAAAAGAAATTTCAGAGAGAAATTTTACTGGAATACAACATAAATTCAAACAGCTTTTGAAAATGTATCAATGAACGTTTGAAACAGCATCGTGATCCATGAGTCGTGATTTTCAAAACAGTACTAAATTTAACTGTTTAAAAAGGAAGACGCTGGAGACAGAACAACATGGAGACAAAGGATCCGAGTGGCTGACCCCTCCACAGTGAGGGAATTATCTTAGCCAGAAGGAAAAGAAGAAGACTAAATTTCACTTTTCATGTAAGAAAAAATTCTACAATAGTCTGTGTTTGAGCATGCAGGACCTGTAGTAGTATGATGTTCAGGCACTATGCAATGTATGCATGCTTCAACGCCTTTAGTTGAGATTGGGATTCCACAATAAAATCTTAGGATGCGAAGGGTTCGGTGGCCCAAAAAGTGAGAGAAATGCTGCTCCACAGAATGCTTCAAAAGGGAAATTAAACCTGCATTGCCGATAAGCAGACTATGAACAAGAAATGAATGAATAGCAAAGAATTCAAAGTGTTAAATCATAAATTTCACTGCAGTTCTGACAAATGTTCGGCCTGTAAATTGCTAAGGGTGCTATGATACAAAGTATACATATACCATAAAAGTTCATTGACTTGAGAATGCAAGACTGCTTGCAGGGTACACACAATCCAATAAATATAACCTATCATAGCAAGTAAACATCATCCTTCTTACCTGCTATTGCTTTACAACATAAGTGATATATTTCAGTTTTTAAATCCAAGACCTATCGGTAGCGCTGAAAACTCCGGTGCTGTATACCAAGACATCTTTCATTTCAACAGTGTTATCACTCAGTTCTATATAGTACACCACGTTTAAATCAAGAGAACTTCAACCGGCCTGTAGAGTAGACCATTATCAAAGATGACAATGGTCTAGCTTAAATGCATTACCGGTATATACGTGTAGACTGTGCGCCTACACATGAGACTACAGATAAGCCTAGCCCTTGTATAGTTACCTGTCAGCCAGTGTCAGGCCTATTATAATATTATTCCAATAGGATTCGCTTTAACTGTGGGCTGGCAAAGTTCTCAGACGCTGATTTTATTGGTCACATTCAAAGGTTCAAAAGTCAAGGTCAGATTCAGTTCAACAGTTCAAGTCTCAGTGATCATGCTTTTCTTTAATCACTACTTAGCTTATTTGCAATAATCAATATTTAACTAATCGAGATCACAAAATCTTCAGATTATAAGATATTTAATGCCTGGTAAAAGTACACAGTTTTACACAGGAACATATCACCATACTGTATACTTACACTAAGCGATATATCCAACGTGGTTGAATGTATACAAATGCCACAATGCTATTGAACATTATGGCATACAAAAACTGGCTCATTGCCATCCTATGTAGTGTTTAAAAATAATAATAGTGCTGTGCAGCTGTAGGCCATAATTATTATACATAGACCAAGAACACTGTGGTCACACAATGGTTTCTTTTGTCTAATCACTGTACACTATGTACATTGAAACAACTGTGGTTAAAAAACTTAGGTAATAGAACCATCTGTTACAATGAGTAAGCCATTGTCTGAATAAAAAAGTAGCTAGCACTCTTCAACATGTTTAGCATAATCAGTGCATTGATTAACGACTTTAAGACAGTTGTCAAATTCTTGACATGATCATGAAGCTCTAATCATCATGAGCAGAACATCAACGTTAACAGATCTATGTTTAATAATTAAAAATATGCATTACCTGTTGATGTTTCATAATTACAATATCTATGCATTACCTGTCAATTTGAAAGAAATTATAAATGAAAAACTATCTGATAAGATCACAGAGCCGAAACAAGAAAGACAAATGGTTGGAAACACAACTAACAGAAAATAAAACCACATTCAATAACCAATCAGTGAAGAATAAAAATCCCATAGCTATATTTAGATATATAATATATATATTTAGATATATATATGGTGTGTGTATGTGCGTGCGTGTATATCTATTATACATATACGGTATATATTAATGGATATGCCCATATTTACCATTTTATTCAATAGACAAGTTGCTGTACCGCTGATGAAGAATCACAGGTAAGACTTTTCAAACTATTCAAGCAATTACCGTTAAGCTTGTCTCCAGCCACACGTCAAAGAAAACTTACGAACAGATTCATAACCATGATAAACCACAGATTATAAACAGATCACTTGGCCCAGTTAGGAAATGTTGGCAATTTTCTGCATAACCACATGCTTGTAAATCAATAAATCAAACGCAAGTACGCCACTCGTCAGTGGTTAAAACGATCCTGAAGTCTTCTTGCACGGTTACTTAAACTTTGTCCAGAAAGGCCGTTGCTATGGACTCCATCCATGTAAGTTCTGATCACTCCAACAGCGCACTGGTCAGAAAATCAATTTAAATTTGAAATCAAGCAACTAGCATTGTGTATTCCCACAAGAACTGGGCAGAGTGTAATTCAAGAGACAAATATTAAACTGTAAACTGACTCCAGACTCACAACCACATTTCAACTGAACACCGGAGCAATAAATGGTTATTCTCCCCTCCCCAATGTAAAACCACCACGTCTACTGTTAACACGTCATGTTGCAAATATCTGCGCAGTGTCCATGTGCAATGCATGCTCCAGACCAAACATATTGATTTCCTTGTACCAGAAACATATGCCCTAATTACGCAGTCTGTATTTATCCAGAGCCGAAAAGCAAAGTGAAGACATATAATATTGTGCCAAAGGCAGGGTGAGAACTGCCAAGGGGTTGGGGGGGGTCAACTCCCTTAGTCTTTCTAATGGCCCCATAGTAAAGTCTTCTTTTTACACCCCAACTCCACGTGGGTCATAGGCTAACCCCCCCCCGGTATTTTTCCACAATTATCATAGTTGCCAAATGCAGTCACCAATCCCAACAGTCACTGAGGATTACTCAAAATAAACAAAATGCATATTGGTACTCCAACTATTCAACAAGTCAATGGAAGAAAATGGCAGAAATTGCACTAGTTAGCTTAGAACTTATTTAAAATTCTGTGCAGCTCTAAGTTCTAACGCATGTCCTCCATGATGATCTCCTGCCAGAATTGGCAACTGGATACTCCTTTAAGCCTCATTAACAGAATCTAGAGATACCACACTGTGATTCGCTGATTGGAAAGGAATTTATCACCAGGATGCTGCATATAGATGACATGTCTGATGCCAATATTTCAGCGATTTCTCTCATATTCTGATATAATTAGAATCCCTAATTACTACTTTTAGTATTACTTCTATGTATTATGCAAAAATTTGTTCGTGTATATTCCATTGTGCATCTGCAAGTGGAGCAATAAAGAGTACTATACATACTCACTTCAGATTGTCCAGAATGCCTAATCATATATATATATATATATATATATATATATATATATATATATATATATATATATATATTGTAAAAATATATATTTGTCAGTTAGCCATCAATAATAATATTGGTAGAGTTCTAATAAAGATAGAATTCCACAATCAAGGTCACATATACAATTCCTAAATTGAGTTCTCAAGTTCTCAACACCCACACGCACGCACAGTATACAACTGATTTCAATAGTGAATAAAGCTGAGGCAAACGTGCAAGGATCACACACAACTGCCCGAAGGCTAGACACCTGCTCATAGCCCAAGTCAATATAAACTACAGATCCATGGGTTTAAGTCAACAAAAGGTTCTAGCCTAGTCCTTGAGCCACCTTAACAAAAGACCTGTTCTAGACCTAAAAGAAAGACCTCCAGAGCAAACATAAAAAATTCAAAATTTAAATTTGATTGTAATTTATGAAACTCAGTGCAGAGCTCACTATATATTTCATCCAATCATAATCAAGTATTAGCACCACAAAAGATCAAAGGCGACCCAACAGGGGGCCAGTGTCCTCACTGATCAGAGCAAGGAAGGTTCTCAAGTGCTTGCAAAGCTGGTCAAAAGAACTAGAAAAATGTCAGTGTTGAAGGACTGCGAGCAAATGGTTCCTGATAGTGGGGCCATCTTTGCAAAGCTCCTAGACAAGGCCATAAAAGCATGCAGAAAAAGTAAACGTGTACCATAGAAGTATGCACCAGCAAGACAATCAAGTGACCCGGGCCGATGACAGGAATGACTACGCAGAGAAGATACTGGAGTACAAAATGCCGTAAAGTAGTGTGGAGCAGAGACAGCAAGACAGCTTCACATGAGGGAGTGGGCCTTGAACCGGATGCACTGGTGGAAGCAAAGCCAATGAAGGCGTTACGGATAAAAGACAAGTTATGGTTGAACTCTGTAACGCCCCCTATGAGGCAGGCAGCAACGTTTAGGATGGCTTGGAGCTTAGATGCATATAGATTTAGCATGAGTTCTATATGCAAGCGTAAATGATATTCACAATGACGTTCAATATAAACCCTACGTCTGCATACCAACAACCTTAGCAGGTTCAAGGTTTTATGCTCTTAGCAGAGCTGGCCATAGACATCGCAAACAACCGAGATCTAGATCGTACTACTTATTATGCACAATTATTACGGTATATATACAATTACTAATCGGTTTCAGTAGGAGGTGCATATGCTTATGCTAATTATATGACTATGGGCATGGCACATTAAATGTTCGCTAAAAAAATTATAATTCAGTCACCCAAATCTTTCAAACCAGGTTCTGACTGGACTCCTTCGGCCTAACATTCATCTTTAGGGTCCGTCCATATAATACGTATTCAGGGAGGGTCACTAGATTTAGGAAATTTGCGTACGAGGTAGGTCTCGACAAACTGCGTGTATGCAAAGAAATTTCTAACGATGACGTCCATATCAGCCTATCTATGAAATTCGCTGCATTATCTCAGAGTCATCCAATTGCATTCGACTACATTATAATTATTGTGGGGCGCGGTGACGTAGTGGTGGCGTTGTTGCCTTTAAGCCGGAAGGTTCGAGGTTCGAATCCACCTCAAGTCGCCGCGTAAGGACCTTGGGCAAGTTCTCCACTCACAATTGCTCAGCGTTTCGGCGTGAAACTCCAATCAGTGTCCGCTCTGCAGTCGAGAGCGCCTCTGAGTAGAGTGCTTGAAGGGGCGCTATAACAAGTGCACATACAAACAAACAAACATACAAACAATTAAATTCTGTTCAAATCTTAACAGTAAACCATACAAGTTAACAGAATTTAGGCTATCAAATATGATATATTTAACCAAATAAATATAGTAGCCTAGGGTAAAATGAATGTTTTACAGATAACTTTAAGTAATTAACGTCTGTAGAGGGTAAGGAAGATAAGCTCATATGCACATATACATGCCATACTAGTGTAATGAATTCAGTCGTGCTCTTATGAGTCTTATCATAATGTAGAGATTATCAGTTGATCTTCACTTCAAGTACAACCACAGTCAAAATCATCGTAAGCCATTGCAGCAGTAGAAGTGTAAAAATCCAATAGGTAATATTCTCAAAATTAGACCTACCTACAGACACCTGGGTGAAAAAAGACCGAAATGGCAAGATTCGGTCGACGAAATGGCAGACTGAACAAGCGTCAAATGATGACAATCCTATGATGCCATAAGTCCAAGGAAGTCTTCACAGCAACCAGGCTCAGCATGGTTCAACACAGGAACCTGCAAAAAACAGTGTGCAAATTTTAAAAAATAATTCCTATTCCGCAACACATCTTCAAAGACTGACTTGCACATCATTGTGGTAAAGATGTCAACAGCTTCGGGAGTAAAGGATTGCCTGTTGAGGCTGGGTCATCAATGGTGAAATTCTTTACCGAAGGATTTACACAAGGTAGAAAGCCTAACAGGTCCTGGCACCAAAAAACAGTTGATTACTGCAGGCAGCAGCCCTGTGTTAATGTACAAAAGCCAATCCCATGCTGGGATAAACAGGAGAGTCAGACACTGGGTGCAGGCATGTAACCCATAAGCAGAAAGTTCATAACCGGATTGTTTTGATTTATCGAAAACCATGTATTCGATAAATCAAAACAATCCGGTTACTACATTTATTGGTCGTCAACGCTCAGGTTTGTCCAAGCATTTGACAAAGACTGCATACATTGCCAAAGGAAACACCTGGGACCGAATGATAACACATCGAAACGTTGAAGCAGCAACTCACGCCAGGCAGCAAGCACACTTACGGATCTCAGACATTCGGGCCATCACTCACAGGCACCAATCCAATGTCATCGTATGTCACAAACTTTAAAAACAACGCCTACATGTTAAAAGACTGCATTGAAAACTTATTAATACCGCACACAAAAACCAAGAAACATTTATCAGCGAAAAGATCATACAACAGTATTTACCATTGCATCGTGAAAAAGCAACAACACTAAGAGCCCCCAAAACCCTTACGTCATCAGTTTATGTCTACCAATGTTTTCATTGAAACCACGGAGTATCAATCGGAGGTTGGGCATCTCTTTTACTTGACCAATTCATTCATATTACATTAATTTTATATTAAATATTATTTATTGTCCTTTGTTTGTTTGTTTGTATGTGCACTTGCTATAGCGCCCCTTCAAGCTCTCTACTCAGAGGCGCTCCCGAATGCAGAGCGGACACTGCATCGGAGTTTCACGCCGATCGAAGCGCTGTGCAATTGTGAGTGAAGAACTTGCCTAAGGTCCTATTGTATTGTATTGTATTGTATTTAAACATTTATAAAGCGCCTCTAGTAGGGTAAACCGTTCAGAGGCGCTCCCAGTGCGCAAGGCCCCGTGAGAAGAAGCAGGTTTTGAGAAGAGACAGAGCAGAGGAGAGACTGACAGACAGAAGAGTTGAGCGAACAGAAGGAGACAGAGAATTCCAGAGAGAAGGACCAATTGAGACAAAAGATCGATACTGAGCCATAGCAGTTCTAGACCGGGGAACCAATAGGTCAAGTCTGTTGGATGAGCGAAGTGGACGGTGGGAGGAAGCTGAGTGAGGACGAAGTAAGGTTTTAGTCAGATATTTTGGGGCAAGACCCGTTGAGACTTTAGGATCAGAGTGAGGATCTTGAACTGTGTGCGAGCACGTAGAGGAAGCCAATGAAGTTCATCAAACATAAAGGTAGAGATGTGAGAGTACTTGGGAAGGCGGGCAATTAATCTAGCAGCTGAGTTGAGAACTGACTGAATCGGTGAAAGACGAACTTTAGTATAAACACATTATTATTATATTACGGAATTAAATAGGCCTATATATATATATAATATTATATATATGCCACACTAGTGTAATGAATTCTGTATTTTACTGTAATATAATATAATGTGGTATGAATAGGGGGGAAAATGTTGATTAAATCAGGCATAGAATTCATACAGCACCTCTTCAAGGATAGCTAGGCTACTACTCAAAGCTAGGTGCTCCCAGGTCCAGCACGACAAGAAAAGATTAGTTTCCAAGTGTTTATAGCCTGACAACCCTTTTGACACAACGCAGCGCTTGTGAATAAACTAGCTGGTGTCCAGCGCTTGGCTTTTGAGTAGCGCTTTAAATTAGAACTTCGGTGATTAAGTAAGTATATTCTTTAATGCAACCAGTTGCAAAACAGCACTCTGGTGAACAAGTATCACATATAAAAACTTCACATACGACATCAAAAAAGACTATCGACAAAACAAAGTAGGCCTAACTAGTATGTAAAAAGCATTCTAGTTACAAATGTTTTCCTCATCTGATTATCTGTTCTTGGTAACACCCGGTCATGGTGTCTGGGGCGTAAATTATGACCCGTTTGCTTCGCTGGGGGGAGCAACTCATGGAGGACATGACCTGGGCGACGGGCGTGTCAGAACCGCTGATTACGATCTGTCACAGAGGATTTCGTTTGATTCTGCAGATGTGTCAGAGTAGCGCGCGTATAATCGGCTAGCTATATAGTTGTCTGTTGACAATATGCTATTTCTTTCATTCTCCTCTGCGGAATAGTCTTCTGTTGCATGCTCAAGAAATCGCTGTCATCTCTATTAATTCTCATACAGTGTAGGCCCTACAATTATATATATAATATATATATATATATATATATATATATATATATATATATATATATATTCGTTAAATAACAAAAGTACAAAACCAAGTGGCACACCGCACATGGGTACATAAAGAGATGTAGAAATAAATAGGCCTATAAAAAAGTATTGAAAATGTCATCTTTAGTAAAAAAATTATGCAGTTGAAACAATTTACAGGAGCTCAGATTACAGAATACATAAATCTTGGCTATACCAAAATACCAACTGAACAGACAGCCTGCAATACATATCTGGTGCTAGGTGCGATCAATAACCGGTGAAATGAGCTGCCAATAAAGAAATTTGTAATTTTTAGTTCACTCTAAATAAATTTATGCGCTATAAAATAAAGACCGGTACTCCAGTCGGCAATACCAATAATTATACGTCGATGGGCAATTATATATCTAGAATGAGTATTTGCACAATGACGTAATTGAATGCTTCGAGCGTCATCACGCGACAAGTCAAAATATAGGCAAATATTACTGTAGATTATCATCAATGGCTTGTTAATTTAATTCAACTATAATTATTTTACTTTAATTAGGTCACTTAGGTAATTCCGCACAATTGCGTAAAACGCATAGAAGCCAAAAGCTAAGATCATGCATGTTCTGTAAATTTTGCTATATTCAATAGATGGCGATGACGTATAGTTTTCGCTAACTTTTGAAAATATATCATCCTCGTAGGGCCATGGATTCTGAACCAAGATGGTCAGCGTACGTCCGAAGTTGTCGGCTATTCTACATAATAAATATTTCATCAATTTATTTAACGACATTTTAAAAGTTGTTTACACCGCTGTTAAGTGATATTAATCCACGGTTTTAATCGACCCTATCTCATTGTTAGTGATATGAGTTATCGTAAAATTAAAGCTAAATATGACGGGAAAATTGCCGGACTTTACGACTTGGAAGGTACGATTGGTAAGGGCCATTATGCCGTAGTGAAACTGGCTCGTCATGTCTTCACGGGCGAAAAAGTGGCTGTTAAAGTCATCGACAAAACAAAGCTTGACGAAGTATCACGATCTCATCTTTTCCAAGAGGTGAGTTTTGCTTGAATTTTGTAGATCCCTGATTGAAGTTTATGAATAGATAAAATACAAACATTGATTGAGATCCGTTCTGTTCCGGCTTGTTATAAGCAAAAACCCTAATATTGTGCAATACGTTATTGACGTATTCGGCCGCAAATTTCTAACGTAGTGAAGGGATTGAAAAGTTGGTGCATTCATTACATGCATCTAAAATGCAAAGACTCCTATATACAGATTTAAAAAATCAAGGATATATACAACTCTTCATTACAATCTGATGCAGATACGCCAGGTTATAGAAGATGGCTCGGATTGCGACAGAGATCCTCCAACTTGTGAAAGTTGATACAGGTTCAGATAGATGCCAATTTCCAAAACATATTAAATATACACGTAGAGCAGTCACAAAATACTCTGCTATGACCTTTTGATGAGACCGATATGAGCCATATATGAACTGTAGGTGGGAAATTTGTCGCATACGAGCATGCATGTTTACAGCTTGGCCATAACCAAACTTACCACTGATAACTTTCATATTCAATGTTATCATTCGTTAATTTCAGACATTCGTATGTGTTTTATGTGTTGCCTAACCCAATTTTCCAGTTCCTTATAATTCATTAGCATTGAATAAGTTTCGTAATAATCAGATGCTGTTGAAATTATGAATATTTTAATCAGTTTCTCAGATTATAAATTTGTGGCAAATTGTAGTTAAACTTTGTCGCATAGCTCTACAGATATCCAGAACAAATATAGCACTGTATCTGTATATGTGGCTGTGTATTTGTTCATATATTAAATTAGAAACAAATTAAAAAATATTATGAGCCTGATGATGTTAGCTTTGTTGTGTTGTGACTGAAATGCAAAGATGCAGAACTTTATCATATGTAGACTGTAGAGCTGCAATTTCTGTGCGGCCTTAAATGTTGTCTTGCATCAGACTCTAATTTTTTTTAGCATTAAGCTGTGGTCTATTTAATCACAGCACCAATTGGTTATTAAAGTTTCTCCAGCTGATGACTGCTCATATTTACACCCTATGCGGTGATAAGTTAGCATTTTTTGTTATAATTTTTTAATGGGAATTCTTTATCAAATGGCATAGCCAGTGCCATCGAGGACAGCTGATTCAGACACCACCCTGTGTCTAAGAACACCCAAATTTCAATTATGTTGTTCATGAGGATTCCCTCCCACAAGTTATTATGGGTGTCAGCATTCGAAACCTTGATTATTTGTGCTGTATTTCCCATTAATTAACAATCTTTTGATCTTGCACTGCTGACCTCTTTAAATTTTAATTAGTTTGTAGCAGATGGGTATCATGCAGTAAGTTAGAAAAATTGATAAATATGTATCAGCATATCCAGGACTGTGCCACTGTAAATATGTTAAGACAGGTTTTTAATTCTGAGATGTTCTTAAGCAGTGAGTTTTGTCTTTTTTGAACATGTACGATTGTACGTTTATCAAATAGAAAGTTAATTATTTTTAGAAGTTCATATTCTAAGATTACTGCATACATCAATATATTTTTCTTGTGTCATTGCCTGATTTTGTTGCTTTGCTATTACTAGGATTTGTTACTTTAAATTTTAAAGTATATATTGTACAATTTTGTAGGATTTTTACTACACAAAATTGCAGGATTGTAGTTCATAAATCATAGATTTATGTATAAAACTTAGGGTTTGCATTGTAAAGTTATACAATCTGTATACAAGTAATAGAATTTATATGTGATATATTAAGTACAACAAGCAAAATTTCAGTATCGTGAAATTGGGATCTAAGAGCATTAGAGCATGCATTCATTAAACAACTCAAGTTGTGTTATTGACTCAGTGTCAGAAATTCAGTTGAGTTAAGTTGGTGCTGTGGGAAGATGATGTAGGCATGTTCATGAGGACTGTCATATCCCCAAACATGGGACCCTATTTGAAAATTCTTAAAATTCTTTCGAGCCTTTGAGGTGAAAGAAAGAGTTATTTTAGAGAAAATTATGGAGTAAACATTGGAGGGTTTTAAGACGCTATATAGATAAGGATTAAGGAAGCAAAGGGAATTTGATATTCTTCTTTGCTGATTGGTGTAACTGTATGGAGTTTGGTAGTGTGGCAAAATAAGACTTGAGGACACTGGTGTGGTCGGTGGCGTTGTACGGCTGCGAAACCTGCACTTTGAGGGCAGAGGACAAAAGAAGAATATCAGACATATAGGAAGATGCTGAAAGTCACTTGGAAGGAGTACAGAACAAACGAGTCTATGTACTGGAGGAGCTGAAGCCAGAACAGCATCTGTTGGAGGTGGTGATGAGAAGGAAGTTGAATTTGGACACATGATCAGAGTGGACAATCTACCGGCTTTCATATGTCAGGAGTATGTGGATGGAAAAAGAGCCAGAGGAAGACCAAGAAGACGCTGGATGGACGATGTCAAGAAATGGATGGTGTTGTCGATGGCGGATTGCGTAAGGAGAGCGAGGGATTGAGAGGGATGGCGTTGTTGGCTCATTTAATGACCTTTTGTAATTTAAAATCACAAGGTTGAAACTTTTCCTTTTACCAGAATATATAGTTGAATATATAACTTTTCTTTAGTTATATGACTGAAAGATGCATTCTAGAGACACAGATGTTTCACCAGATGGTCTTGTTTGACGAGTGTGTATTTATCATGTGAACACACGACCTTCCACCATAGAAACCCACTACATTAGAAATGAGTCATGAGTTCAAATAACAATGTTCCCTGATCATTGCTGTAACATTGTATGTCTTCTTAAATTACGAAGAACTTTGAAATCCTTTTTAAAATAAAAATTTGAATGCAGTGCCAACAACCATTTGGTGTTTTAATTATTGACATAAAGTGTCTAAAAATAAAAAAATAGGAAAATTTCAGATGAGTGCCATTGATTTGAGCTCGTCTTAGTCAACTATGTCTGGAGCGCTCCTCTGCACAGACTTATACAAATGTTGAGATCTTTAGAAAGCTAGTTATAACTGTTTCTGATAAGCCAGTATTATGTCGGACTTAAGCACAAGTGGACTGATAAAGACATGATATATATAGGGAAATATTACTTAAGACATGGTACATTTTGTGTATTATATAGGTCATACTGAATTTATATATATTCCTTAAGGCATATTGACTGGTGTGTCATCAATCACTTCTAATTGATAATGAGACACAGCTGAAACTATCTGCACGCTGATTTTATTTTCATCGCTCTATCGATGTTGCTTTTCCATAGGGATGCGGCAGAAACGCTAAAAGCAGATGTGGTCTATTCACATGGGAAACTGAAAATTATGATTCATTTTGCTTTTGCCACTTAATATGCTATGGCTGTAATTCAATTGCTCTTTTAAGACGTTCGTTTACTTTACAAAATCGACACTGGGTTTTGAGTTTGTGCTGTTGTCTGCAACAATTGCTTAGGAAAAATGATGCTTTTGTTTGGATGACTGATTGCTGAGCAGTACCAGTACATAAGTCATGTTGGTCTTTGAATCCACGTTCTTCTTGTGAAATCGTTGGTACTCTAAGGAGGGTTATCTGGGTGTTAGAAGTAACAAAAGTTTTTATATGCTACCAGAGCAACCATTCAACTCCATCTGAGAATGCTTGATTGTTTTATGGTAGCTGGACCTTCTCCTTTTTTCCTTTCAGGCTAGAATTAATCCTGAACTTCTCTCTATTAAATGAAGGAAGTCTGTTGTCTAACCAGCCTGATCTTTCTGTATCCTTTGTTATTTTTTTCATTTTTCTCAAAGTCTATCAATCTTCATGATCTGAAACCATTTACAAGTAAATCTAAATAAAGAAATGTTTTTGCTCGACGTAACACAAAGGAAATTTATCGGACAGATTGTGTATAGCTGTGTGGATTTAGGTTACACGACCTGTTTGTTTTGCATGTGGCTTAGAACTGTTGAATGAATTGCCATCAATAGAAAACTGATATTTTTCATTCTTTCTTTAGACACACATACAGGCATCGAAGCAAAAGGTGTTTGGTATTGAGTACCGCTACTATGACTCATGCCTGCTGTTGGCAAATCATTTATGGAGCAGTTTTTTGCAGTTCTTTTATGTCCTAAGCATGCCTACTGTTGGTTTTTTTAAAGTTGCAGCAGGTGTTGATCTTTTCTGCAGTAGTTGTTGTAATTGTAGGAACTTCACATTTTACTGCAATTTGTTAGTTTTATCGGCAATTGTTTGAAACAATAAATGATTGAAAATGCAGAGGGTATTGATCCTTGAAGGTAAGTCTGTGCGATATTGCCATCAATAGAAAATTGACATCCGGCGGTCACTCCGGTCAGCTGGAACACATTCCACGTACTGCGGAGCCTATGTCCGCTGACAATGATGAGACCAAACGGTCCTTGGCCCAGACCTCACGACTTTTTCATGCCACCTAAAGATGATAAAAATTTAACACCTAGGATCCTCTTTAACAGCTTGTCGCTCCCTTTGAAACTGTCTGCATGTATTTTGTCTGCATTGTGATGGGTTGGGGTTTGTCATCATGATTGATAATAGACGAAGATATATGTGCATGACTCCATAGATGTATGAGTTGTAGATTGTAAATTAGGTTAATGTATTTATTTATTTTATTTATTTATTTCTCGCATTTGCTATAGCGCCCCTTCAAGATTTATACTCCAAAGCACTCCCGACTACAGTGCGGACGCTGCATCGGAGTTTCACGTTGAAGTGCACACATGAGCAATTGCGAGTGAAGGACTTGCTCAGGGTCCCTTCACGGCTGCTTGAGGTGGATTCGAACCTGGAACCCTCCGATTCTAAGACACCGAACCCACCACTACACCAGCACGACCCACAATATGGTATAAAAGGTATCTGTATGTGTAGGTTCGATGCATGAAACTGGTGCAGCACCCAAACATCGTTCGACTTTACGAAGTCATCGACACGCAGTCGAAGCTCTACCTGATTCTCGAGTTGGGTGACGGAGGTGACCTCTACGATTACATAATGAAGCACGACGGAGGCCTGGAGGAGGACATGGCGAAGATCTACTTCCATCAGATCGTCCAGGCGATTGCCTACTGCCACCAGCTGCACGTCGTTCATCGCGACCTCAAACCGGAGAACGTCGTCTTCTTCGATAACACCGGATCGGTGAAACTGACCGACTTTGGTTTCAGCAATAAGTTCACTCCAGGCAGGAAGCTGGAAACGTCGTGCGGGTCTCTTGCGTACTCTGCGCCGGAAATACTGCTTGGTGATTCGTATGATCCTCCTGCCGTTGGTAAGTTACCATGGATATATTATTTAAAAAAAATATCAGTTGTTGCTTGATTATTCTATGCTAATTACTTGTGGTTTATTGCATGCATGCTATATATACCTGGTATATA